>BHFT01035815.1:0-43873 GCA_004320025.1 Laticauda laticaudata
GGGTTCTCCCGCTGGTTGTCACGCTCCACAGGAAACCTCCTGGAGACAGGAAGCTGACTCTTGCCCGGATAGAGGACTGGCTCTCAGTCAGGGCTGCGGAGAAGAGGGTCATGATGAGAGGGGTCTGCTGGTGCGTCCTCAGGTGCGCGCGACCTCACCCTCAAGGGAAGCTGCACCTGGCCATGACGTAGGTCCCCTCTCTGCGTCCGTCAGCTTAACCGGTGGCTGGCCAGATTGCGTCAGGTTTTAGCTTCCCGTACCAGGTGTGCAATGTTGCTTCCACCAGTTCGAGGAGCACCTCCGAAGTGTAGCCGACTCTCCGCCTTTCTCTCTCCAAGCAGGGCATGCTTCCATTTGTAAGCTGGTTCCTCTGTAGAGACGGATGGTCCCTTCCGCCACAGATTAGTCAGTTTCTCTCTCAGCCACTGCACCAGCAACCTCATCCTCGTGGGTCCTTCCTCAATGGAGTATTGCCTCCTCTCCCATCCCTGCATTTGCCTCTTCCTCCCTTGGCTAGGAAACAATGGGCCCTCATCAGAGGCGGCTCCAGGCTAGTAGGCGGCCTGCTCCCTCACCAACCACCAGCAGCAGCAGCACCAGCAGTATCATCATCATCATCACCAGCAGGATCATAATCATCATCAGCAGCAGCAGCAGCAGCCAGACATATCAATTATCATCATCATCATCAGCAGCGCAGCAGACCAGCAGGACCAGCAGGACCAGGATCCAGCAGCAGCAGAGTAAGCACCAAGCAGGCCCAGTAAGACCAGGACACGAGCAGGACCAGGAAGCCGAGCAGCGAGAGCAAGACCAGGCGTACGAGCAGGAAAAGCCAGGAACGAGGGAGAGCTTCCAGCAGGGTACGCACCCCAGAAGAAGCACCACGCCCAGAAGCAGCAGCATCAAAGTCCTCCAGAAAGGCAAGAAGCCAGACAGAAGCCCAGCAGAGAGCAGAGTCAGGACAGGGGCAGAGGTGGACCCTTGTCCTCTTGCCAGGGATGGTGCAGGTTGCTGAGGCTTGTCTTCTTCTTCCCCCCATGGTTGTGGCTGTTGCTGGTTGGCAGGTGAGGCTGGCGAGGAAGGCTGCAGGGAGGCTGGCAGGCACAAGGCTTGGCAAGAAGGCTGGAACATCCAAGTGCTTGGCAGCGCAACCAGGCACCAAAGGCTGGCATGGCAGGCAGGCAGGCAACCAAGGCTGGCAGGCAGACTGGCTGAGCACAGGGCGAGCGCTGGAAGGCAGGCTGGTGTAAGCCAGTTAGGGCAGGACAGGCAAGCAGAAGCAAGGCTGGCACGGGAGGGCTCGGGCCAGGAGGCTGGGAGGCAGGCTGGCAGGACAGTTCTGTGGCAGCAAGCTTGCAAGCAAGCGTCTTAGCAGGCAGGCATACATCGGCAGGGCAGCGCAATGGCAGTCAATGTGTTCCGGCTGCAGGTCTGCCTCCGAATGTGAACCTGCTTCCCGAGCTGCTTCCCTTTTATATCCGCAGGCTTACGCAAATGCAATCCCCCCGCATGCGCAATTAACGCCAGGCCATCCGTTTTAGGCTCCGCTTTCCGCATCCGCTTCAGCCGCTGCTGCATCCGCTTCATTCCGATCGCCGTCCGCAGTCTTGCTGAGGTTCCCCGCGGAAGCCTAGCGGATGTGCCATCCGCTCTCATCCCTTCCATTTCCGCTGGGCTTTCCGTTCCGCATCCGTCTTTCCATCTTGCTCTGCGTCCCCCCCCCCGTTCCGTTCCTTTCGCTGTTATCCACTCGTTTATGCAGCAAATTTTTGCCCCTTTTGAGAGTGGATAACAACGGATGGAACATTTTTCTCGTCCGCTGTGTCCTTTTTACTAACCTTTTGCATCGGTTGGGCAGTGTGACAGGGCCTTAACCAACCAATTTAACACCTCAAAATTTGTTGAAGTTCAAGCCAGAGTTGGCTCCTGACACATGCAGCTTTCCCTGCAGTTTTCTTTGCAACTTTTTGGAAGTAGTTTGCCATTGCCTCATTCCTCGAGCTGAGACCAGTCTAATTTCACTCCATTTGGCTTTATGCCTAAGGTAAGCCTAGCACTCATAATTCATGGCTTTTTAGCCTTGTGCCTTAACTACTACACCAAATTGGCTCTAATTTTTTTAAAAAATTAAAATTGTAAGAACTGAAATCCAACATAAAGAGCCCCAGGTTGAGGCAGCATTATATTCCATGTTCTTCTGGTATTCTGGTATTTTTCTTTTAATGAGTTGGTTTTAGGTTGTAAACTGTCCAGCTGAGCAGCCTATACATTTAATAAAAAGAAAATGCCCAAATAGGAACCAAGACTTTTCACCATAATGCCTTTGTTAATAACTTCTTCTACATCTTTCATACTTCTACCATGTTACATGTATGAAGGGCCTTTCCAGTGAGATTTTCAAAGCTTATAACTTTCTCATTTAATATCCTTTGGAAATCATAATTTCCAACTAAGCAAGACACTTGTGTACAGTACCTGTTTGCAGCATCATGCAATTATGCCACCCTACTTAGTTGGACATTTGTGGTATGGATAACATACACATCATCCAAGTATCCTCTTTTAAAATGTCACAAGACTCTTCTTTGAAGTTCTGCAACAGGGCTCACCATAAAGATGCCAACCAAAGTAAGGTATGCTTTTAAACCGCAATGCAATATTTATTCCCAAATTAAAAAATCCAGGCCAAACTTGCACCAGAAGTAAAGGTAAAGCAGCATTGCTTTAGGAACATTGGGCCACCTCTCATTCTCAACCACTCTGACTGCTTGCACACCTAGAAAACACCTGCTGAGGAACCTTATCGTGAAATATCCACCAGGAGACAAGAAGGTGGATCAGGCGCTTTCCACTCGACAGTCCCTTTGAGCTCACCAGCCCTCAAGCCCCTCTGCGCTCTTCCTGGCTGGAGCTCGGCTCGCCTTTTGCGCGCCCTCAGTGGTCCGTTCCCTCTTCTTGCCACGTCCCAATGGGGAAGCGCCAATGGGCGGGCTCCCTCAGGTGTCTCCAGCGCGCTCGGTCTTACCTGCACCACGTGGGGGAAGGAGGAGTGGGCAGGTAGAACCACCTCCCTAAGCAGCCAAGCCCGCAGCCATTGCGCGCTTCCGAGGGGTGTAGCCCAATTTATGCTTCGGAATTGGCTCCCATGTAATTAAGTTTCTCGGGGCCCCCCCTCCCTGCCAGAGCCACACGGGGCATGCGTCTCTCTCCTAAAAGAAGAACCAGGGCGGAAAAGCAGGGCTTTGGTGGCTGGAGGTGGGGGCCAGGGAAGGGGGGGGGGTCGCTTTCCTTCCTTTCCTTACACTATAAGTTGGGCTCCGAAATAGCGGCTGGCTGGGTTCGTTGTTGTTGTTGTTGTTGGGTGTTTTTTTTTGTTTTGCGGGGAGGTTTCTTCTCTGCAAAGTTCGGTGAAGTGCCTGGGTGTTGTTTGTCTTTCCTTTTCTCCACCCCAAATTCGGAGGGCTTTTGCTTTCTCCTCCGCCCTCAGCATGACGACGTCTCCCGATTACCTGGTCATCCTCTTTGGGGTCACCGCTGGGGCGACCGGAGCTCGCCTGGGCTCCGATGAGAGAGAGTTAATCCAGCTCCTGTGGCGAGTAGTCGATCTGGCCAGCAAAAAGGTATTTTATTTGATTTATTTGTTTGTTTGTTTGTTTGTTTTGGGCCGGTGTGGAGTTGGCGGTTTAGGAATTTACCTGAACGTGGCCGGGGACCACCTTCGCTTCCCCTTTAAAAGTTAACCGGCTCCCGGATCGCTTCGGGATAATAGTTGAAAAGAGTGAAAAACGAAGGGGACAAGCCCAACCCGCGCTTTTCGGGGAGAAATTCGACCTTCTCGATTCCGAAAGGGAATTAGAACTTCGGGAGGAGGGGGGGGCGGTGTTGTCCGACCTGTTGTAAAATCGTGGGGATGGATAATCCCACAGAGGAACCGTATAACCACTGGGGGAAAAGGCATAGATAATTTAAAGCAGTCTTTGCAACTGCGGTGAGCAACGCGTGTTGGGCGTTTTCGTTCGAAGGGGAAACTAGGTGTTGTTGTTGTTGGTTTTTTTTTAAGTATGGTGTGTGGGGGGGGGGCGCGGGGTTAAAATGTGTTTTCTCTGCCTCCCCCCCCAGAAAAAAGTAGTAAGGGCGGCTCGGTGCAGGAGTCTCGAGATGGAAGGGCTTGGAATTCCCGGTTTTGGATTCGAGCCGCTTGGACGGCGGCGGCGGGGGGGGGGGGGGGTACATAAATGAGCCGCCTGGTTCTTCCAAGGGGCCCAAAAGAAAAGCGTGGGACGACCAAGGGGCCCTGCCGTCCGTCGAGCAGGTGGAGGGAGCGAATCCAAAGGAAAACGCGGAGTTTTATCGGAAGTCTCATTGGAGGAAAAAAAGCCACTTTCTCCTTCAGCCAAGGGGTCTCCAGCCTTAGCCACTTTAAACCTGGAGGACTTCAACTCCAAGTTCTCCAAACTTAAAGTGGCTAAGGTTGGAGACCCCTAGAGATCAACAAACCTCCCCCAGCCCCGGCTAAGAAAGCCTTCTTCACCGCCCCCACCCCCACCCCTCTTTGGGCGGCCGGGCGGGCTGTTCTCTTCCTTTCCTCCCCAATTCCCCGTTTCTCTTGGAGGTGGGCAGTCTTCACCACGTCCTGATCGGGCCCGATCGCCTGGAGCTGACGGACGAATGCAGAGAGGAAACCGGCCTAGACGAGGACAGTCTGGCCCTCGCCCCGCAACTGGAACAAGCCCTGGGGCAGGTAGGTGCGAGGGACAAGCCCCTTTCTCTTCCTCCCAGGGCCGAACCCTTGGCTTGCTTGCCCACCCACCCACGCCCCGACAGAGCTTTCTGGAAATCGGGATGTGCGATCAGATCACTCCGGGGTTGGGTGTGTTGTGGGAAGGGAAGGAGATTAGAAGTGACTCACCTCCTGAGAGAGCGCCCAAGAGAGAGGGAGAGGCAGATGGCTTCTTGCCCACGTGGGGCTCTGGGTTCCCTGGCTGCTGGTGGGTGAACTGGGATGGCCAGCCTGGTTGAGTCAGGTTGACTTCTGAGGCTACTGTCCTGTCACTGAGGTCTGTGATACCTGCTGCTATGGTGCTTACAATCACTTTCTCATGAGTGACCCCCACCATCCCCACCGAGTTGTCTACTCCAGGGGTCTTCAAACTTGACAGCTTTTAAAACCTGTGGACTTCAACACCCAAATTTCTTTCTCCAGTCATATTAGCTCAGGAATTGTGGGAGTTGAAGTCCACAAGTCTTAAACTTGCCAAGTTTGAAGACCCTTGGTCTACTCTGACCCAGTGAAGAATCGAAGGGGGAGAGATCGAGGTAGTATTCAGCAGGTTTCGGCCAGTTTCGGAGAACCGGTAGCGGAAATTTTGAGTAGTTCCAAGAACTGGCAAATACAACCTCTGACTGGCCCCGCCAACCCCATCTATTCTCTGCCTCCTGAGTCCCAGCTGGGTCTTCTTTTGTTGCCCTGCACTGGAGAACTGAGCTGGAAAGCAGGTTAGTGGGGTGAGGAGGGAATGGAATTTTGCAATAACCTTCCCCCAGGAATGGGGATTTTACAATATCCTTCCTCTGCCACGCCCAGCAATAATCATACTTTATGGTCATTGTACGAATATACACAGTATACACATACAATGAAATTCATATAACACCCAGAGACCAGACCAAACACACACGCACAAATGACAATTCCCAAACACACAAAGCCACATCCACAGAACCAGTAGTAAAAAAAAATTTGAATCCCACCAGTGGGGAGAGGTTTCAAAGTAGTATATAAGTTTAAGTGTTATTGCTATATTGATTTATAAGCTGCATGTCACCCAGATGCTGTTGAATCATATCCTCTTATTGGTACATCAGTACAACAATGGTTGGATGACCCTAAAGCAGCATTTCTCAACCATGGCATATTTAAGATAAGAGGGCTTCAACTCCCAGTGCTGGCCGAGGAATTCTGGAAGTTGAATTTGGTGCCTTTAAGATCCACACATCTTAGAATGGCCCAAGTTGAGGAACACTGCCCAAGGATATGCAATAATACATTGGCAAGGAAACATCCCATAATACTATTCAATCGCATGTGACTAGAGGCTGGCAGAAGACCTTAACTGAACTCTTGAAAAGTTTCTGGTTTCCCCCTTGTTGGAATGGCTGTGTAAATAAAAATTAATTTGTGCTCTAATGATTCGGATCAGATGCCTCTTCCTGCTTTCTAACTATCTTGGGTTTCTCACTATATTTCCTAGACAGCAGTGGATTTCTGAATGTACAGTCCAGTGCAGAGGTCTCCAAATTTGGCAACTTTAAGACTTGTCGACTTCAGTTGTGGAAGTCCACAAGTCTTAAAGTTGCCAAGTTTGGAGACTCCTGGCTCCAGCACATTTAAAAGGCTGAGAAAGTCTGATCTAGTGTCTCCATTAAAGGCTGCTTCCTTTTCATGGTGCTAATGATGACTTTGCCATGCTCTTGATTGTTGAAGTTGATTATTACAAATGCAGCAAGATTAGTACAACTCATAGTTATTCTAGCTTTTCAACTGAAAGGTACAGATTCACTCAAGCTGAGGGCAAGCACTGCTGATCGCATGGGAACATCTACCAAGCGTGTTTGTTTGTTTTTTGCAACAGTACAAGGGTGATTGGCCATTATCGTCTTTCTGGGCTTTTCTCCCCACTTTCTACTTAGCATAAAGCTCTAATTTCCTAGGGATGTTCCATCCTAACTAGATTTACTGGTTAAGGTACCAGGCTGAAAAGTGGAAGGCCATGAATTCAATTCCCATCTTAGCCGTGAAAGCCAGCTTGGGTGACTTTGGGGTCAGTCATTCTCTCTCAATCCAACCCATCTCACAGGGTGGTGGTTGTGGGAAAAATAAGAGGAACATAAAAGTATGTTGGCTATGTTCACCAGCTTGAGATATTTGTAAAAATAACAAAAGGTGGGATACAAGTAAATAAAAATTAACTAGTTTTGACCCTGTTTGTCTTTTTTCACTCTTTGTACCAACCAGTTTGGATAGATACAACTCCACCCAAGCCACCCTTCAATCATTTGCACCAAGTGTATTGCATTACAATTCTCAATTTTGTGTTTTCTGGAAGACTGGAGAAGGCAGATTTAGGTGATCTTTTTAGATGCAACAGCTTTTTGGAAAGATATTAATAGTGATAAGACAAATCAAAAGAATCACAGACAATATAGGCTGACACAGCTATTGCGTGTTGCTGATTCTACAATTATTATCAAAGAGTTCGAACTGATACCAATTTCTATGACACTGGAAAAGAGGGCTTCAATTAAATCAGACTTTCTGTGTGGTGCTGTGAAATTGGAGGACTCCAGCCAAGATGTCATAAGAAGTATGATAATTTAAGTTATTAAAGCAGTGTTTCTCAACCTTGGCAACTTTAAGACAGACAGACTATGGTGGCTGGAGAATTTGGGGAGTTGAAGTCCGCACATTTTAAAGTTGCCAACTGTATTAGAAAGCTAGAATGTAGGAAAATGAGGAACTTCCCATTTGAGGGGGAATTGTTTGACATTAACAATGCCTAATTTACTTAACTTACATTGCATTTAAATTAAGTTATGCATCCTTAGTGAAAATATGCAAATATTAATTTTACAGAATGCACTTTCATATCATAAGTGGGTCTTTCTGTGTTGTATCCTTTTTTAGTTCAACCAGTCTGTGAGCAATGAACTAAATATTGGTGTTGGTACGTCCTTTTGTCTCTGTGCTGATGGGCAACTTCATATCAGGCAAGTTTTGCACCCTGAAGCATCAAAAAAGGTAAGGGGACGAAATTCAGTCTCTCTGTCTCTCTCCTCCAAAAACCAGGCTGTGATGCAGCACCGAAGGTTCCCCTTAAAAACTTACATTTACTGTCACATTTCTGCTTATTAAGGCTTATGACATTATAGTTGGAATCATATTCATTACTCCCTAGCTGAACTTTTCGGGTTCCTGGTGTTTGAAATATGTGGCACATTTTATTATTCACAGGCAATGTTTTTGCATTTCAATGATACAAAGAACTAAGAACTGATTTAATCTTTATAGATTTATTTTTTACATCAATAGCAGATCTTGACCGTGAGTAGGTATTGAGGAGCAGAAGGAATTAGCCCACCAAAACCATAGTATCTTTTAGATGCCTGGGGAAAGTTTTTAACTGATCTAGAACAGTGTTTTTCAACCTTAGCCATTTTAAGATATAGATACTTCAAAATACAGAATTCCCCAGCCACTGATAGGGTTTTGAAATCCCTACATCTTAAAATTGTTAAGATTGTGAAATAGACTATCCTCAATTCTTGTTCAGACATTTTGCTTGCCGCTTATTTGGTTGTACTACTTTGTTTTGGATTTTTTGCAAATTGTCTTGAAATTTAGAATAAATGTGACACATATAACTATGGATAATATATCTTTTAAAAGTATTTAACCCAATAATGATTGCTTGCATTATAACAATTCTCTATAAAGAGCTGTTGTAATTTGTCTTTTCGATACAGAACGACAATTAGTGTATTTCATTGTTTTTATCACTCTTCTGTTCAAAGAGATTAAATCTCTCATCTGCATCTTCAAAAATCACATTGCTGTAGTTCTTGAAATTCTGGTAGTAAGCAGTATCTATTTCTCAAGCATTCCCACTGTCTCAGTGTTAGTGTCTCTGTGACAAAAATATGTTTGTGACATGAATTGATATTCACAATCTTAGAAATTAGGTAAGCATGTCACTAATGTGTCATTTTTTTCCTTTATTGTAAATAGAGTTCTTCTTAACCTGTAGGTATCATTTCTCATAAAGCAATTGAATTCAAACTGTAATATTCTGCTCTTTGGCCATGCCACTGAATAAAACACATTCTTGAGGGATTGGAACCCAAGATAGTGCTCAGTTCATCCAAGCAGACTTGGTCCTCCTTTTAGTATAAAGGCCCAACAGACTACATATTTTTAATTTTCTCTTGTTCCCATCAAATGAACAAATTTTGTTATCTTCTTTTGCATTGTTTATATATTCTAAAATCCTACACACATCTTGGATCAAAGCTGAAGATCTCTCATTTTATAGTGGCTTTGACAGTGGTTACTTGGCTGTTCTTTAAAAGAGAAAGTAGTGATAAATAAACTGATCCAGCTGGCAAACTCTTGGGGGAAATTAGTTTACATTTAGTCATAGTTGCTACAAACCTACCACTATCTGAGCATGGATGATTTCTACTCAGCCTCTGAGCAAGATTAAATTGATGACACATTGCTGTGCTATTCACATTTTGTCTATCCTGTGAAGCCCAGCTTACATTTAGCCTGTAACAAATGAATGTCCTTCAATGAATTCCCTCCAGACATTGCAAGGGGCTTGAAGCAGGTGCCTGTCAATGTATGACAAAACAGAGATAAATCATTCACAAAAGCATGCACTTCATCTCCACTCCTTTGCTTCTCCTTTCTCTCAGCCATGCAAAGAATTAGTGCTTGTCCAGAGTTTATAGTTTGACAGAGCATCAACTAGATTCACGAGGCAAGGAAAATTTCCTCTTTAGAACCGAAGGATGGAAGACACTCAGCCCATCTCTGTGGCTGCAAAGGAGAACAGTTGTTCTCGAAGCTGGGAAACTGTGGTGGGATGTGTTGCACTTTTGTTCCAAAACAAAAACTCTACAGTGGTTATGTCAAAAAAACATGGCATTTTGAAATAAAATTAAAGAAATTTACTCTGAGATAAGCCTATCTTAAAATGACAGGGTGAGAGAGATTCTGTTGTCATTCCTTTGGGATGAGTTCAATTGTACAATCCTTGCATTATATGAGTAATAGAAGCTGTTCCATGTTATGGCATTTTCTAATTTCCTGGGACAGCTCTATGTCGAATCATACATATTTATGCTGTTTTGAATTGCAATCAAATGGGCGTAAAATTTTATAAAATGTCATGGTGAATAAGACAGCATGATTGATCTGGTTAAATAGGATGCATGAAATGGATGTTTGCTCATGGACTTTGCATAAAAATATTGTTCAGAGTAAATACTAAGACAGAAGGAAGTATGGGTGTTTTATTTACTTTCAGTTTAAAATCATTTACGCTACAAGCAAAGCCTGAAAAGTCAGAACCACTGCCTTAATTGCCAATTCTAAATTTAAACTTTTTGAAAGGCTTTTGTAAAATATATTGGACTGCATATTGGCTTGCTTTATTACACTTAAAAAACCCAATGCTAAACAAACCAGAATACATAGGTTCACACAACACACTAAGTCAAAACCAACCAAACCACTTTGTGAATCTTTCAGTTTATGACTTAACATAATATATAAGCACAGTTACTATCCTTTTTTCTGTAAATATGAAATTGGTAATTAAAGAAAACTAGAATCTAAATGTGTTTAAGGCAGAATAGTTTTTCTTTTAGCTGCGTTCTTGAAATGTAGAAGCCTGATCTTATCTTTTGCCTATAGGTAATCCTTGCAACCATTTGTTTGGTAACTGTTCAAAGTTACAATGGCACTGAAAAAGTGATTTATGACGTTTCACTCTTATGACCATTGCAGCATCCCCATAATCATATGAACAAAATTTGGGCACTTCACAACTAGCGTGTATTTATGACAGTTCCCCTGTCCCAGGGTTATGGGATCACCAGTTTGTAAACCTACCCATCTGGCTGACAAATTTGTTGGCTTCAAATAGGTCTCTTTGGCCAGTGAAATCCAACTTTGCGCTGAGCTGGAATTACAAAGAAGATCACAAAACCCTTCTTAATAATTGATTCCACTCTTGAAATGCTCTTATTATTAAGAAGACTTTCAAAACTTTTAATCAAAAGTAGCTCTCCTGTAACTATTGTTCGGTACTCTTTTGTAAAATGATAGAGAACAAATCTTAACCTTTTTGTGTGTGTGACATCCTTTCAAGTACTGGTGGAGTTCTATCATATCCCATTTGGTCATCTTTCAACAAAGCTTAACATACCCAATTCTTTCATTCTTCATACCCACTTTCTACTTTCTCCATAAGTTTATTTCAATTCTCTAATCTTCCACACCTTTTTTGTACCTGTTCCAGTTTCTACTTCACCTATTCTTAAAGATAATGGAGAGAAGTTAAACCAAACTATCAACAATTTCTTTCAATGTCCAGATGTAATTTTTATTTGGATTTGTTCAAGGGTGGGAGGCTTTCCCTGGCTAGAATTCTATCCAATTTGGAATTCTATTCCTCCAGCTGTTTGTTCATAAATGCTCAGCAGAGTGTACATTCTCTTTTGAAAGGATCAGACCAGGTTAGGAGCTGACTAGTTAACCTTTTCATGGTTAACTTTGGTCCTTTTGACATTTTTTTTTGGTACAAAGCAGTTGGTTCAGTGATGGTTTTTTTTTTTATTCTGAACATATTAGAAGAAATTATTGTGTTTTTTAGCTTTCCTTGCTATTCAGCTTGTTCTGATTTTACCAACATGCTTGAAAATACAAGTTATCTGATTTTACTCTTCCTTGATGATCTGTCTCTTTTCCAGTTTCTACATACAGGAATCCTCAACTTGCAATCATTCATTTAGTGACCATTCAAAGTTATGACAACACTGAAAAAAAATGACATGGCTGTTTTTCACACGACTGTTACAGCATCCCCATAGTCATGTGATCAAATTCAGAAACTTGGCAACTGGTTCATATTTGTGACATACAACAGTCATAGATTTTATGCTAGCTTCTTACAGAGCAACACTGCCTTCTTCCATTTCTTTCTTTTGTTGTTGTTGTTATTGTTGTTGCTGGAATTGTGTTTTAAGTGTTTTTGCTAATCCATCTTGGATTCCTTTTCCTACACTATTCTCCTGTCATGGAATCCTTCTCTTTTTTATTTTATTTATTTATTTATTTATTTTATTTTTGTCAATTGCTTACAAGATAATAGGTATAAGTAAAACATAGTTATGAATACATGGATACATATAAGAAAAANAATTGCTTACAAGATAATAGGTATAAGTAAAACATAGTTATGAATACATGGATACATATAAGAAAAATAAAAATAAATAAAAATAAAAAACAATAGGACAGGGGTGGTAGGCATGTTTGGTGCACTTATGCACACCCCCTACAATGCACTCAAAGTCCAAAATCTTCATTTAACTACAGTTAGCTTTAGGTTCTGTTAATTCAGGGATTTCATGATTACATTGGCCACGTTTCTTGAAAATTCTGTTTCCACTTGGTCTTGGTTAAGGTCAAGAGTAGTTGGTTCATTTCTGCCTTTCTTCATCTACTGACGAAGAAATTTGTCATCAAGATAGGACAGGAATTGTTTCTTGGAAGGACTCTGCTTGGCAAATGTGTTCAATGAGTATAACTCTTTGTAAATAGGTGGTCAGTTAAGTTCATTAAGCATGCTATCAATAGACAGTATGCACCACAAATTGTAAGTGACTTCTACCTTAGTTTATTAGATGTAACTTGTTTTACAGAATATCTTGTTACCTGAATGCTTCTACTCCTTTTTTGATCTCCGAAAAGAGTTCAAGAAATGTTGTCCTGGGTCACCTGAAATTGACCAATTAGATGCTGGTTCTATGATACAGTGTATCCTTTTAATAAATGTATACCATAATTTATCTGTACATTTCTCTAATATTAAGAAATGTTTATATATTGCCTTTATCTCACCCCAATTAATAAGAACTATATAGCTAAATATTGACCCTGCCAAATGCTTTAAAAGAATAATAATCGAGAAATAGCTGCAGAAAATCAAAATAGTAGATCCAATGATGGATGTTAAAACATGGAAAACTCGAATAAAAATTGGGGAACCAATAGGATGCAGAACAGTATACGTTTGTGTGTGGGTGTCTGTCTTTGTATGTATGTATGTATGTAACACTCACATTTATTTAAGGACGTTTATTATGAAATCTTCATTGAATAGGCTTATTTTAAAGTCATGCTAACTGACAGATGTTAATACTGTATGCAACAAAGCTATGATTCTAAATGCACTTCCTAAAAAAAGGGCAATAAATAATACCAGTAAAAAGCAGTGCTAATACGGTGCTGTTTACTAACTATATTCTTCATTGTGAGCAATGCCTAGAGCAACATTAGTTCAGCTTTTGGATAAGTTCTATATATTGGTCTGTTGAATGGCTTTGATATGTGGTTTGCTTGTTTATGTGCTCTGTTTTGATGAAATATCAAGGATTATATGATATTTTCTATGTATCTTTTAAAAGAAAAATATGCCCTAGTTACAGATTGTTTAAGTCTGAACTGCCATCATTGTAAGTGAAGCTGGTTTTGATAGCTTACCTTACAAGGTTGAGTAGAGAGCTAAAAAGGCTGCCTATGACAGGTTGCTTGCAAATCCAGGGCTCCATCTGAGTTACGATAATTGAAATGCCTGTGGGTTGAACAACTGGCCCCTTTCTACATTCAATGCAAGCTGAAATTCCTTCTTGTCAGAATGAGTTTTCCCTTGGCCCAATAATTTATGGGACAAAGTAGCATTGAAGTTCAAGAGCTAGTCTGGATAAAGTAATAACAATTCACCGTTCCCCCTTTCTAGGGTGCATGTCCCAACATGTAAACACCCTTGAGATATGCAACAAGGGAATGGGAGGTTCTATATATGTTAATAACCCTAAGAAGAGAAAAGATAGTTGCAGCTTCTGTTGAACAATAAGTAGTGGTGGAATGAGATTGGAAAATATGCACTCTAACCGATTGCTAAAACATGTTTACATGCAGTTAAATAAAGCCTTTGTAGGACTTGAAAGATAGCCCCAACCTGGAGCCATAAACCTTTTATGCAGAGGGCCAAAAGATTTGTTTAACATGACTTGGAAGGAAATTTTAATTGAAAGCAGTTTCTCTCCACTTAAATCATTTTTGCTCACCATTTTATTTAAAGAGATAAATACAAACATATCCAGATTTACTGTTAAATTCAAGCCCCTTTTGAAGTAAGATGTTCACTTTAATAGAAATCTCAAAAGCAATAGCAATTTAAACTTCTTCTTTAAGAAAAGCTGTTAGGTTCAGCCACTTCCCATCATCCAGTTCAGGTAGTCCTCGACTTACGACCTCAAGTGAGCCCAGAATTTCTGTTAAGTGAGACATTTGTTCCATGAGTTTTGCCCCATTTTACGGCCTTCCTTGCCACAGTGGGAAAGTGAATCACTGCCGTTAGTTATTACGTTAGTAACATAGTTGTTAAGTGAATCTGGCTTCCCCATTCACTTTGCTTGTCAGAAGGTCATAAAAGAGGATCACATGACCCTAGGACACTGCAACGGTCATAATCATGAACCAGTTGCCTGGCATCCAAATTTTGATCATTTTGGATCATTTTGAGCAATTTGTTGTTGCTGCTGCTGCCTCTGCACCCCGCATTGGCCTGCAAAGTGCAGGCTAAAAATGGGGCATGGGAAGGCTGCATATGCCCCCCCCCCATGCTCTGGTGTGGCTGGAAGAGTGCTACAGGAGGTGTCCGTCCTACTTCCTCCGTGGCTGGCCTGCAGAGCAGAGGTTCTGATCAGTTCTGATTGATTCAGCAGGTTCTGACCAGTTCTGAAAAACTGGTAGTGGAAATATTGAGTAGGTCAGAGAATGGCAAATACCACCTCTGACTGGAGATTTTACACTATCCTTCCCCTGCCACGACCACCAAGCCACGCCCACAGAACTGGTAGTAAAAAAATTTGAATCCACCACTGCCGCGGAGGAGAACTACAATGCTTATTCGGCCCATGAAGAAATCCAATTTGACATCCCTGATCTAAATTAAAGTCCTCTCTTTGCAGGATTTTATTAGAAAATAAGACCAATGTTTCCAATGGATTGAAAGCAATAGCACGATTAAATATTTAAGCTCTTTATCTATTCATTTATGGTTACAGTCTGATCTTGAGCAAAATTAGAGAAAATTCATTGTAACTATTTTATAGATAGTATTTAATGCACAAGGAGCTTTACCTGATAAATTCTAGTATGATGTGTTTGAGAAAACATGAAGAAACAAAAAACATATGTAGCCATCTGATAACTTGTTTAGTCAACTTTGGACTTAACTTTTTATTAAAAGTTGTAAATTGTAAATGAAGCTACTTTATTAAGCCCTAAATTATTACATGCTTGATAATTGCCATAATACCTAAGAGCAGGTTTTCTCCAACTGTATAGTATATTGTCTTGGGAATGCATAGGCAGAGTCTGTGAAAAGCCTTTGCTTTTTTATTTTTTTATTATTAAAATAGAATTGGTATATTTCCATATGATGGAAAATAGTTAGGGAAACCATTCTAGTGGAAAATTTTCACAAGAAAAATTGAAGTAATGATAATTAACTTTGTTGGCTTAAATTTAAAGTATGCTTTTATATATAGTTGCATATAATTATTAATCTAGTTACTACCCACTTCCACATTTCTAGATAGTTTAGTTACATAACCCTAAATGTATTTAGTTATGTAACCCTAAATGCTTTTACTTTTATAGATTTGATTGATGAAATGATTCGAATTATATCCTACTTTTATTCATATCACTCAAAGCAGGCACATGTAAGGCTCCTTGCTATTTGTTTCCTCACAACAACTCTGTGAATGATTTGGATTGACAAAGTCACTGGCCAAAACTGGAGGTTAATGGAGAGGGGGAAATTTCCTGGGGTCTGATCCAGCATCGTAACTACCATATTGACTCTCCAGTTTTAAAACAGTCCTCTTTCAGTGACAAAAGTTTGTTAAATGATTTGAGGCCAGTGACTTGTCTCCTACAGCAATCTACCTCATAGGGGATGAATTTCCAAATATGACTCCTCTGGAGAATAAAATGTAAAGAGAATATTTATGTTCCCCAGTCTTTCACCTATAGAAAAAAGACATCAAGAAAGCCATGTTAGCATATTATGGCAAAAAGATCAGGAAGTATTTGGAAGTACTTTTCCCAACTAATATGGAAGTTCACGAAAAAATTTTGTTAGTCGGAAAAGGTACTTTTTTTTCCCCTAGAGTAAAAGTGGGATATAAACCTTAATTCTAGCCTTCATGATATATCCCAACTTTACTTTTCCTAGAGCATAGTCTGATTTTCATCTTTAAGGTGACAGGTATAGCAGGCCTTATTTATAGAAGTTTAAAGCCATACCAATCAATCATACTTTTATATGGCAGAAGCATGTTAATAATGAGGTTGGAGCAGTCCCATAATTCAGTGTTTCTCAACCTTGGTGACTTGAAGCTGGGTGAACTACAATTTCCAGAATTCCTCAGCCAGTTGGCTGGGGAATTCTGAGAGCTGAAGTCCAACCAGCTTCAAGTCACCAAGGTTGAGAAACAACTGCCTGTTAATGGCTGTTTTCTGGCTGGGAAAAACACTAGCTACTTTTTTTATTGTCCTGAAGCTATTCCCCCCCTCCCTCCGCACTTTCTCCCCCGCCCCACAGATCAGTGAATGGAAATAAAGGATTTCCAAAGGGACCTAACCTGTGTTATGGAATTATATTTTGCTACTTCTAAGGGTTTACTAGAAATGTTCCTGTGCATGATGATATTGGCCTTTTGGGTTGCAGTGTTCCATTTCTGATTCACATAGCCTTGGTCTGATAACTCTTCCATCATTCTTGAAAATAATGTGGTTGAGCCAGTTATCTACTCTGTCATTCTTTGCTATTTTTGTAGTATATTTTACAGTTATACATGTTAAGATTTGGACTTTTATTTCTTCTGCTCGTGGCTTAACCTGAAGTTTTTGTTTTGTTTTGTTTTGTTTACTTTAGATAGATGTTTGCTGAGAAAAGAACTAGGAATTTGGAAAGGGCCAGGTCTGTGTTTCAATTTTTCCCATAAATGCCAGCACTAGAAGATTTGTCAGTCTTCTCTGTTCTGACTAATAAGCTGCAGTTCTCAACTTGTGAAGCTTGCTTAGCCGGTTCACAGTAGCGAATGCCCCAAGGGTGGAGTGAATCAAGCTTGAACTGGCTACTTAAATGTCAAATGCCTTCATATGCATTTCTCTTCATCCTCTAAATCTGTGTTTGTCAACCTTAATGAATTGAAGATATGTGGACTTCAATTCCCAGAATTCCCTGGGTAGCATGAGAGTTTTGAAGTCCACACATCTTAAAAAGTGGCCAAGGTTGAGAAACGCTACCTTAAATAGTTAGACATGCAAAACCCATTATATAGCCACTGATAAGTGTACATAGAACTAGACTGTGTAGCTTACTTGAGTTGTACTTTAAGATGACATTCAGGTATGCAGAAAAAAATAGAGTATTATAACATTGAGGATGCAATCTGGGAATTTAGGTTTAATACATGTGGAGTAGCAGTGTAATCATATGGAAGCTACTGCAAGGCTGATCCAAACCAACTAAACATCCTGTCCTGCAGATTGTACAAGTAATATTTGACTTATGACCATAATTGATCCTGGCAATTACAGTCACGATGATAAAGCAGGTCATCACATGACAGACCTGATTTTATGACTCTTTTTTGCCATAGTCATTAAGTAAACCCATTGTTCACTATGGGCAGGCTTTGTCGGAAATAAACATTGAGTTTTGGCAAAATCATCATGAATTCCAGTCATGTGATCAAAGGATGTTGCAAATGGCTGTAAATGAGAGCCAACTGATAAGTTGATGGCTACAAGGAAGACCGGGAGGGCGCAACCATCAGAATATTAGGATCAAGATCGTGTGAAGTGTTAATATCACTTTATAATGCCTTGGTAAGACCACACTTGGAATATTGCATCCAGTTTTGGTGGCCACGATATAAAAAAGATATTCAGACTCTAGAAAGAGTGCAGAGAAGAGCAACAAAGATGATTAGAGGACTAGAGGCTAAAACATACAAAGAATGGTTGCTATAATAGGGGTAACAGGATAGCAGTATTCTGATATCTCAGGGGTTGCCACAAAGAAGAGGGAGTCAAGCTATTCTCCAAAGCACCTGAGGGCAGGACAAGAAGCAATGGGTGGAAACTAATCAAGGAGAGAAGCAACCTAGGACTAAGGAGAAATTCCTGACAGAACAATTTATCAGTGGAACAACTTGCCTCCAGAAGTTGTGAATGCTCCAACATTGAAAGTTTTTAAGAAGATATTGGACAACCATTTGTTTGAAATAGTACAGGGTTTCCTGCCTAAGCAGGTGTTTGGACTAGAAGACCTCCAAGGTCCTTTCCAACTCTGTTATTCTATATTCCAACTTCAGAGTCAGGTCTTAAATTTGATCACTAAGTAAGCTATTGATTTAATAGAGGATTAGCTGTATTGCTAAGAGAAAATTCTTCACTGCTGAAACATGTTCACAATTCCAAATCCAGACAAAGCACAACAGAATGCTTCCCGTAATCTGCTTTTCTATTTCCAAATATATTTTATAGATAATGTTCAAAGCAAATTTTTATCTTCCTTTGGAATTTGCTCATGAAATTTGATTTGATTTTTAAAAGAAGTTAATTGCTTCTTTTGGACTCTTAGTGGACAACCAGCTAAATATGAGCCAGCAGTGTGCAGCAGCAGCCAAAAAAGCTAATGCATCCTAAGTTGTATTAGACAGAGGATACATCAGAAAAGGGAAGTACTATACGCATTCTTTAAAGCGCACACCTAGAGTATGCAATCCAAGTTTTGGTCACCACATTTATAAAAAAGAGTTGAGACTCTAGAAAAAGTACAAGAAGAAGAGTCACACTAGGAAGATTAGGGGGCTGGAGACTAAACATACGACAGACTGTTACAGGAACTATGGTTTGCCAGTCTAAGTAAAGAGAAGGACCAGGGAACACATGGATACGCAGTCTTCCAATATTGAGGGCTGCCACAGAGAGAGGGGATCAATACTATTTCTAAAGCATCTTGGCCAGACAAGGAATGAATAGACGGAAACTTGAACAAGAAGAGATCTTAACTGGGAATACATGAGAAATTCTGACAGTGAGAAACAATCAACATTTGAAACAGCTTGCTTGTGAAGTTGGTGGAGACGCCTCACTTGAGGCTTTCAAGAAGAGATTGACTGCCATTTGAGCCATTTGTCAGAAATGGTGTAGGGTCTCCTGCTTGGGTGGGGGGTTGGACTAGATGACCTACAAGGTCCCTTCCAGTTCTGATTATCTGTTATAGCAAAGTGTAACCTGCTCATAGGTTATGAAGAGGCTGTACATTTTGCTTTTATCACGATGTTTCATAATGTCAACAAATGCTTTGGTTAAGCAAAATAATTACTAATGTCACTAATCTTGAAAAGCTGATGAGGGTAAATGGATCACAGCAGAATATATTCTAGCACTCCCTTCAGTTGCCACTGTTGTGTTAAGGGAAGATAATCCATGGGAAGGAAGAACGGGGGAGTACATATGGGACAAATTAAAAAATGATGCAATAGGATAGAAAATCAGGCACTCTTGATATTTTTTATTTGCACTATCTTTAAGCAATCTAGATAAATTTGTTTCACTAAAAGTAGCAAAATTTTGCTTTTTTATGTATAAGCTTTGCCACAAATGAATGCCAGTGCAAGTAGTTCTTGACTTAATTGAAATATGGTTGTGAGTTGTGGCAGTCATGAAGTGGGTCATTATGTTTGCTGGAAAACAAAAAAATGCCAGAAATTGTGATCATGTTATAGAGCTCACGTTATAGAGCACAGGGTCCAGTCTGCACTTCCACCTTCTTCCAGTTACTGGAAGGCCAGAGAAGGCTATATGTTGATGTCATCAAGAAGGGTTTTGGTGAATGTTTTTGGCCTTTGTTGTCAGGCTTTTATGTGCAGGAATGGGACCAAGAAGACAGCTTAGGAAACAAGCAACTTCCTTGCCAGCTCTTAGCATCCCACCAATTCCACCTAAAACTGGAATCGGCCTAGCCCATATAAATTTGGGGGCATGGTTTGCATTTGGTGCAATTAAAGATGGGGCAGGGATAGTTTGAAGTGCCAAGGGTCTGCCATTTGAATGATTGCTTTAAGATTCTTGACTGTTGTATTCAGATCTGAATCCTGACAAACTGAGCTCAACACAGCATTTTGGAATGCAGCAATTGGAAGACATGGGCAATGTGATTTTAGCACTAATTTCAGAAGCCTACAGTAAGCAAAGAGGGTATTCTTTTGGGATGGGATGGTTTAATTTTACATGGGCCTATTCATTATTATTTTTGTTACTGTCATTTTGAGGGATTGTTGAGTGGGATTTGTAGAGGTTTGAAGCAGGAATGGGAATTTATTTTAGGGTTAGAAGGCACAGTTTTCTTGACCAGACATGCACCAGACTTTTCTCAGCATGTCAATGGCTGCTCTTCAGAAATGACCTTACGGGGTTTTTAGGACATGTTAAGCTATAAAATCATTTAAATCTTTGTGATCGCTAAAAGTTAACACTGATTTGATGGCACATAATAGAATAAAATGGGTTTTGAGTACTTATTTTTCTTTAGCCCCTCAAGGTTCTAACAAGTAAAAAAAAATGGCTACAAAGAGGATATAGACAGAGCACAATTAGTGACACTTTTTTCACCCATCTTTAAATGTGGATAAACCTTTTTCCTCTCTTCTCTCTCTGTCCCTCTCCTCTTCTCTCTCCCTCCCTACATACATGCTGGACATTATTGCAGGAGATTATCAAAAGTGGGATATTATTAGTGAAGGCAGAAGACTTCAGGCAGAGAAGTCTTCCTTGTCAGACTATTGATCCATCTGATGGTAATTATCAAATATGGACTACAAGGAATGTTCAGTGAAGGGCATAACCAACCTTCCTTGGGTATGTCTAGAAATGAAACTGACTTTTCCTGCATGTAAACATGTGTTATATCACTCAGCTAATACTTTATCCCATGGAAAGTACACTTTTGAAGGAGACAGATAACCTTGCCATAAATCTACTTAGAGTGTAGGTTCTCCATCTCTGGAGGTTTTAAAGTCAGATAGCCATCTGTCAGGAACAATTCAACTGGTTTTCCCGCACATCTGAGAAAGTAAGAGTAGATGAACTTTGTATTCCCTTCAAAATCTACAGTTCTGATTCTATGCATGCTACGAATGCCTGGACAGAAGAAATCATATCTATCATCTGTCTGTCTGTCTGTCTGTCTGTCTGTCTGTCTGTCTGTCTGTCTGTCTCTCTCTCTCTCTCTCTCTCTCTCTTTGTGTCTGTCTGTCTACCTATCATAGGAAGATAGTATTTCATTTTGCTATTCAACTATAATGTTGGAATGGAATTGATTTTTTTTCTGTGTTTTATAGACCACAGGTTTTCAGATCCAGAAAGGGTGAACTATAAATTTGAAAGTGGGACTTGGTAAGTATGTCCCTTAAAATAAAATATGAAAAGTTTTTTTAAAGACAATTTATTAAACATATTAATAGGTCTTCATAAGATATGTCTATCTTCCTGGAACACAGGCCAAAAACAAATAGAATAGAAAATTAAAATTAACGTTGACCTTCAGGAAAGAATCCTAGGAAATTATGAAGAATGGTTACCGATATATGAAAATGTAATCTAAGAGAGAGGATCCTTTTAATTAAGTTCAAAGCCTTTCTTCAATGCAAATTCATTTTAACCTCTACTCCTTTGAAAAAACACTTTTTAAAATCAACACTGTAATTATCCTTTTTCTGTATATTGCAAAAAAGAAAACTCTTTTATAAAACTGCAGGCATTTCTTTCTTTCTAAACAGACTGAAGAGAAAGGCAGTGAAACCTATAACATGCTGTTCTGAAGGTTTTTCAATCCTTAACCAACAGTCAGAATAAAAAATAAGCCCCAAAGTGATTTAAAAAGTGGGGTTTGTTGAATGTTGAGTCCTGCAAAAGATCTACATTAGCCACTCCGAGCATGATGGAATCTTGCGACTCACAGCTGATCGCAAGAGATTGTAAAAAAAAAACAACCCTCAGTTTCTGCCATCTACTCACCATGAACATCTGTACATAGTACATATGAGTAATCTCAAGATCTCTCCTTTATCCAGAGAGTATTTCTGGCAGTCCACATCCAATGGGCAGCTGCCTTTGAGCCACAATGTCTCTCGCATTCCGCAGAATTTCAATTTGCCATTCCCAACTGGAAATGACTCCAAGTGTTGGTTTTTCTTTTTTCTTTTTTCCAAGTTTTATTGGTTTTTTTTTTTTTAAACATGAACAAACAAAAACATAAAAACATCAAACATATGTATACAAACAGTGTGTTGTGTTTTGGTTTACAAATTATTTTGTGCATCCATTTCTTAGTGCTTTGAATTACAATTAGATTGCATAAGAATTCATATTATCAATCAAAATTAAGTACCTTAATATCATTATCAATCCAACATTTGACTATAATTTATATTCATTCATATTTTAACGAGGTAACTATAGTTTACTTAATTTATAACCTTCATATTATCACCCAAATCTATGCTAAAATCATTTTGTAGATATGCAAAAAAGTCATCTTATATTATTTTCTAAAAATCTACATATTACATTACTGTATTTATTATCTAACCATTAGTAAAAAGATCCCAAAATTTCATAAAATTGTTTATCTTGTTGCTGCTCTAATTTCAAATATCAATCTACTCATTTCACACATTCCAATATTTTCTTAATAATTTCCTCCTGTGATGGTGTTTTTCGTTTTTCTAGTTTTTTAGCAATACAATCCTAGCTGCTGTTAACACTTTCACAATCACAATATTTCAAATCTTTGTATATGTTTCAAGGTAGATCTCCCAATAAATATCTCTGTTTTCAATGCTATGTTGTTTTTTTGTCATTTTTTTCAACCACGTTGTTGGGATTTTAAGTCCAATTATTTTTTAGCATCCGCACAAGTCCCCACATATGGTACATGAGCCAGGTGTCTGATGATATTTCCAACACTTTTTGGGAACTATTTCTTGACCATCGCTTGCTAATTGTTGGGGGAAAGTGCCACCTCTATAAAAACATCTTAATACAAATTTTCTTTATATTGACATTTTGTCATTTTTATAATTTTGAGACCACGGAAGTTTTGCCATTTCTCTAAAATCAATCCCGTATCCAAAATTCTTCCCCCAAGCATCATAGTTTCTCTTTAACTTGTTCTTCTAATTTAATTTTGACGTAAATATCCAT
Organism: Laticauda laticaudata; assembly: GCA_004320025.1. Lineage (NCBI taxonomy): Eukaryota > Metazoa > Chordata > Lepidosauria > Squamata > Elapidae > Laticauda > Laticauda laticaudata. Next base: position 23,147 of record BHFT01035815.1, read on the forward strand.
ATAATTTTAATCATCTTTTCAATCAGTACCTGTCAAAATCTTATCTAGATCGGTCATTACTCATAAAACCTTCCTGTTTTAGAATCTTCAACATACCTTGAGTGTATTTGCGGCATATGAAAACCAATTCATCTTTAAATACCTAGTTTTTGAAATAGATTTAAGTTCACAACTCTTCTTCAGTATTTCAGCATATCTTGGTTTGTTCGCTTCTTACTAATAATATAGGATAAGAAAATGCTTCAATCGTTGATAACCAGACTGGTAATTTTCAGATAACATTGTCTTTTAAATCTTCTCCAATTTAACCCAAGACTCCCATGTATAATGTCTTCTAAAATATCCTTTTGTGTTTTGTTCCTTTAATCCATAAGAAGGCATGCCACGCACAGTTAATCATGTCCTTCTAGTGTCAAATAATCTACTAATTTCTTAATGTTCATCCATTTCTTTAACCCACATCAAATTTGTTGCTTGATAATCACATCCCAATTAGGCAAGCCAAAACCTCCTCTAATTCTAGGCATCCTGCAACAGTTTTCAACTTTATTCTCGCTTTCTAACCTGCCATATATATTTTGCCACAATTTTATTTAATTTTTCAAAATAGTGCTTTTCCAAGTCTAATTGGAATTGTTTGAAACCAGTATAAAATTCTAGTAGTATATATTCTCTGATTGTTGAAATTCTCCTATTAGTGCCAGTTGCAAATTTTCCCATTTCGCCAAATTAATGCTATTGCTGTTTAAGTTTAATGTAGTTATTCTCTTTAACGTACTGCATCTTGCTGTCAAATATATCCCCAAATACTTAATCTTATTCGTAACTTGAATTTTCAATAAAGTCTGTCATTTCTTCTTTTGTCTTAATAACATATTTTTTTGTCAAATCTTTGTCTGTCCTTTGTTTATTTCAAACAGCCACTTTGCCATACATGTCTCCATCTTTTCCACAATTTTTTGGGGTGGCTGTCTCTAGGGTCCTTCTGTATAAAAACCAAGTCATCCGTAAAAGTATGTACTTAAATTCTTCCTTTAAATTTTCATTCCTTTATACTCTTTTTCATCTCTATATTTTCTGTTCTGTACTTCCAAAGTTAACACAACAAAAAGGTGACATTGGGCACCTTGCCTTGTTTCCTTTTTCTATGTCAATAGAGTATGTCAGGTCTCGCCTCCTATCCATCTAACTTTGCCTTTTTGTCATATATATAGGCTTCTATTGCTTGAATCAAATTTTCTGGCAAAACTCTCCTGTTCGCAACAGTAGTAACATGAATCGCCAAGTTCACATCTGTAAATGCCTTTTGTGGGCATCTAAATATCAAAGCCACTTTGCTTTTCAAAGGAATGTGCTTCATAGTCCTTTTCCAATGTGTCAATTACTCTCATATTTATCTTATAATTTGTCCCTCTTGGCAAGAAAATCCATTTTGATCAGGATGTATAAAATTCATTCAAAATGTTTTTTAAGTCTTTCTGCTAGTATTGAAGCAAAAATTTTATAATCTGCATTTAGTAGAGAAATAGGTCTATAATTCTTGATTGCCAAGTGGATCAGCTCTGTTTTGGAATGAGAGTGATATAGGCTTCTGACATGATTTAGATATCATTCAAGCATAATTTATTCATAACTTCTAACATGGGAGATTCAACGATTCCTTGTAATGTTTTATAAATTCTCTGCCGAGACCGTCATCTGGACCTGGTTGCCTTTCCATTGTTTTTGTTCTTAAGGGCTTTCAGTTAGCTCCATATGGTTATATTGCTTTCTCACATTTTTTCAAGTCTCTTTAGGCATTTTAGGTAAATTAAGCATCCTATAAATAACTGTTAACTCTTTCCTCATCAATATATTTCTTCGCTTTCACTCTACCCTCTCCATAAAAATCTCGAATGGATTTCCTTTTTTCTTTCCTGCCATAACATTTAGACCTTGGTCATCTATTAATGCAATACTTTTCCTTGGTTCTTTCTTCTTTCTCAATGTATATGCTAACCATCTACCTGGTTAATTTGCATCTTCAAAGTAGTTCTGTTTAGCTCCTAATTTTCTGTGCTAATTCTTCTTTTTCTATTTGAACCATTTCTGTGTTTAATTATTCCCATTTTTAACTAATATCTTTTCCTCTTGTGGCATTTTCTGTAGCTCTTTTTCAAGTCTTTTATGTTCAATCCTCTAAGACCTTAGAGGCCTAATCTTTTCTTAAATTTCCTTTTCCTTATATAATTATTATTAATGCTCTAACCGCATACAGCTTCATTGTGTCCCTACATTTGAACTGATGTATCTTCTTTGCTTATTTTCTCTAAAAAAAAAAAGAGCAATTCTTTCCTCCATCGCATTGTGTGAATTCTTTTTTTCTTTAAAATAATATTGTTTATGTCCATCCTCAATCTTCTTTTTTTTGCCCTTTCCATTTAATTGTCATTTTGGACTGTGGTCTTCCAAGTGGCTTGTTTCAATGTTTATTTTTGAATGTTAGATATTGTTCTGTTGTGCATCCATATCAATATCAATTCTCCCGACCATGATAAATGTCTATTTGAATCGAATGGGTATATTGTTTTGTTTTAAGCATTTCCTTTCTCTCCATGTGTCTTTTAAGTTTCATTTCATCAACCATTTTAAAAAAAGGATTTTTGGGAGAGTCCTTCTATTTTGCTTTGTTGGCTGTTACTGTACAATCCATTTATTGTCTACAATCCATTAAAACTTCCCCATCATAATTATAATTTGCATAGTCAGTTCAATTATTTTCATATGTATTTTTTAAATAAATTCTTGTTTTCATTCGGCCAGCATAGTTTATTGCAATTAGGAGTGTTTTTCAATATTGTCCATTATCTCACCATTAATATTCTTGCCTGTCTTCATCAGTGTAGATCAATTTTGCTGGGGTGGTCTTTTTAATCTATAAACCAGTCCTCTTTTCTACATTGGGTCAAAGAAAGTAATATTTTCCCTAAGTTTTGTTGTACAACATTGTTCATATTGTTTTTTATGTGTACGTCTTGTAGACAAATTATATCAAATTTAATTTCTCTAATTTATATAAACAAAATTTTACTTCCTTTTGGCGATTGAGTAGTCTATTTATATTGTAATCATTTTTTTTCTCTTCCATGATTATAGTTTTTATAATTAGGTTTGCAGCTTCTCGTAGATCTTAGTTCACAAGATTTGTTCTTTGGCATCCAGCTTTCTACCTACTGTGCCTTCTTCTTTTTCTGTCACCTTTGACAGTCATTCTTGGAATTAGTCAATGAGACTCTCTTTTTCTGCCTCCTCTGTTTTTCCGTTCCAAAGAATTCGCTGAATAATTCTGCTTTCTCAATTGAATCAATTTTAATCTTGTTCTGCCCATTTATGAACTTTATCCTTCTGGATTAGCCATCTTATACATTCACCTCATTTTTAAGTAGGATTTTGGTCAGAAATCGATATTCTCTTTCTCATCTCTCTCACTCTTCTATGTATTTTGTTTTAAAACCACAATCTCCTTGTACTTTACTATTTCAAATGTTTTCTCTTGCCGCTTGCCAATAGTTTGCGGTTTTGATAGCTTTTTTTTGTAAAATCTGATGTGGATCTTCTGCTTGTAGGTTATTCCTCTCGCAATATCTTGATGAAGAAACTCGAGTAACCTCATCTATTCCATCCAGCATCTCTTCCTGAGTTATATGTTCAAAGCTTCAGCAAGCCATTTCTATCATTATTTCGGCTAAATTTTGTCCTTTTTTCTTCCGCTCTACATGTTTGAAATCTAAGATAAAATTCTGAATCCATCTCCCATCTCAACATACCATTTGTATCTTGTTCAATCACATTACATCTATATCAGTATCTCCAACTCTTCTTATCTCTTTTGTTTATCTTCTTCAATTTTTGTTTTTTGGTACTCTCTCATCATATTTTGACATCATTTGTTGGATGTCTTGGACTTTTTCATCAGTCTTCCAGTTCTTTTGTTCAATATTTCTGTTCTTTGTCAATGTTCTACTCATTTTCTTTTCAATTTTCTCTGATCTTTGTTTAAATATCTTGGATTCCTTGCTAATCATCATGCAGAGTAACTTTGTTCTGTTTTTTTTTCTTGCTTTAACACTTGTCCTGCATGTGAGCGTTGTCCTCAGGATGTTTGGAGAGAAAAGGAACTAGAAGTTGAAGAAACCAGCGGTTGTGTAAATTTCCTACCTCATATTTTAAGCACAATTAAAATTCTTCAGATTCTTCTAAATTTTAAATCGCAAGTATAAAATAGCCAATTAAAATTCAACAATAAGAATAAAAATAGTGAGGAGAAAAAAAAAAACCAATAATAATACTAATGAAAATAAAATAGGAAGCAAAAAAAAAAGGAAAAAAGAAAATTTCTTCAGGTTCTTGTAAACCTTAATCCAATCAAAAAGCGCTTATGAGGGGGAAAAAAGGAAGAAAAAGGAATCCAGTCAGAGGGTCTCAAATGAAAAAGAAGAAAAATATAAAAATAAAATAAAAAGATGAAGCTAAAAAAAAAGAGAACAAATATACCAAAAAAAGAGAAAGAACAAAAAGAGAGAACGAAGAAAAGGCTTAAGGCTTTTCCTTTAAAATAAAAAATAAGCGGGAAGTTGGTCTTCCCCCCCCCCATGACAAAAAAAAAGACAAAAGCAAACACCAAAAAGGTCAATGGAAAAAAAAAATTCAATAAGGGTAATAATGAGTATCACAGCTTAGTAAAAGACACACTACACTTTGTTTAATTGTACGAGGCTCTTTTTATAACTCTTCTCCAAAAACTTATCATCTTTCTTTCCATAAGCTTCACCACCATACTTGAACTGTTGATAGAAATCCAGAAGAGCACCTGCAATGACACTCTCCCATGCTCTTCCCTCTATCTTATCAAGTAGCAGTGTCCTTGAAACAAAATCTCAGTCCTCAGCTTTCTCAGCTTTCTTTGGTCACAGAAAATAAGATGTTTTCAAGCCAGCGACGCCAGCTCCGCCCTCCCAGGTGTTGGCATAGAAAATTGGGAGAGCAAAGTCATTGTAAATTATCCAACAAGAATGGTGGTAGTGGGCGTTACAAACTCAATCCTTGACAAGTTGGTTGCTGAAGCATCCAGGGCTGGACAGAATTTTTTTAAAATAAGGTCTCTCTGGCCTCAGGACATAATAGAACATCTTAAGTACACAGCTCTAATAGTTGAATCACTACATTGCAAATGACTATATCTGTACAGGTGAAGATTAAAATTAGCCAGAACAACGGAAGTGAATTATGAAGAAAAGTCATCGTGTAACTTTAGAAAGAGAGATTAAAATGTCATTGTACAGTGCTTATAACTGCTGTGAAGAAAGTGGAAGTTACTTTTTTATAATCTTTTTTTCTTTACTTATTGCATTTTTAGTTTTTTCTGTTATTTCTCTCCTTTTTATTTTCTCTGTTCTAATTTAGTTTTTATTAGTTCTTATTTTTGATCTTAAAGCTTTTAATAAAAATTACTCATATAAAAGAAAAACAGAAGTGAATTACATCATACTAGAGGATGAATCTCTGATATACAAAAAAAAAATGATGGTGAATTTTAAAGTCTCAATGAAATTATCTGAAAAATGTTCTGAGAATTTATGGCTATGGAAAAGCCTTACTGTTCTGGTTGCAGTTTGTGATGATGAGAATATTAAAGATATTAATAAAAGTATCCTTATATTTGACCTACAGCAGCAAGATGGAGCTTGTGGATGATAATACCGTGATCCGAGCCAGAGGCTTACCTTGGCAATCATCAGACCAGGACATTGCCAGATTCTTCAAAGGACTAAATATTGCCAAGTTAGTCCCATGTAAATGATATACTTGTTATGTTTGGATATGTTCCATTATCCCCAGAGGTCCACTTATTGACTGAACTTGATAGTCCAGCTAAATATTGTTTTCCCCAAGCTTCAGTGGAAGACAATGTATTCAGACATCAGTATGAATGAATGTGTTTGTATATTTTCCCAATTCCTATTCAAGGTGGCAATTTATGGTTTTCCAGATGCATAGACAATGATGAGGAATGCTAGGGTTTGTAGCAGAATCCCTACCCCTATCGTAGAAGAATGACAATTGGTCTCCTATTGCTTTAAATGGGAGACATGAAAAAGGAAGAAAGCCATCTTAGATATGTCTGGAGCTTTGCACTCCATCAAGGATTATCTGGCTTCTTTGAGTGGTGTATAAGGTCATCTGTTGCCAAAATTAAAACTCATGCAGATAAATGAAAAATATGTGACAAAAGCATGTTTGAAATAGTTTTTTTCCATTTGATGAAATGGCCTGAAGCAAATTTCTCTTTACAAATGGCATTAAAGTCACCAGGAGTCAGCACTGATTTGAAGGTGCAAAATTTATAAGCAGTGTATATTAATAAGAATATCCTGCTCTAAAAAAATGCTCCATTCTGCTCCAAATCTTATAACAGAATAGCAATAGCACTCGAACTCAGCCCTCTCAAAGCAGTTTACAGAATCAGCATATTGCCCTCAATGTGAATCCTCATTTTACCAACCTTGGAAGGAAGGAAGGAAGGCTGAGTCAACCTTGAGCTGGTCAGGATCCAACTCCTGGCTTTGACAGAGTTAGCCTGCAATACTGCATTCTCATCACTGTGCCACCACAGCTCCTTCTTAATTTTAAGAAGTAATTTTGCTATTCATCCAAAGTTTATCCAAAGTTGTTGCTTTTTCCTACTATGATTTTTATGTTCCAGGTGTTGTGAAAGCAGATTATAAGATTTTAAAAATATAAAAAGGAAAGAGTCAAAAAATACAAAAGGCCAAACAAAAGTGAAGAATAATACAACCCACACCACTTAAACATAAACGTTTCCTGAAGAGCTGCTTCTTAAATCCTTTTATTTTTATATACATTTTTATTAAAGTATCAGTGCAGTGTTATGCTTCAGCAGATGTTTTCAGAACTTCCACATAATTTTTTTAAACGCTGAAACCCTGTAATTCTATAATTGCTTAAGTGATAAAAATGGCTTTTAAAGTTTCATTTTAAAAAAATTCAAGAATAGACTCCAAAGTTGGGATCTCAGGAATTAATATAACTTTTAGAAGTTAACATAGGGATTTCCATAACAGGAGGCGGTGGTTGCCTCAGCTTCATCTTTTTTAATTAAAGATTTGAGAGTGATAAGTGATTCCTTTTTTTTAACACTCTGTTTGAGAATCCTGAATCCATTCAAATAGTATTCACTGTTCAAAAAAAAAATAGTTATCTGTTTTATCATTTAAGTCATAGAACAGTCCATAGTAATGGCATAATTAGCACACTGATGTCTATGACTGCAAAGAAATACAATCATTCTATTCCCCACCTCACCATCCTTTCAGTACCTATCCTTCCATCCCCCACACCATCCAGTCACAACTGATGAAGCTTCTTGGATGAGAAGCAAAATCTCCTTCTCCTCCTTCTCCTTCTCTTCCTCCTCCTTCCCAAAAATCAGTCCAATTGCCTTTTGAAAAAGCCTTTTGAAAAACTTTTGAAAAACCACACTGATGACACTGGAATTGTAGATCCAGGTGATGCCACTAAATACCAAAAGTTCATGGTCATGTGGTTTTCCACAGCTCCTTTAACCAAATAAAGTGTTGCTCATAGTTATTTTAAAAATCTTTTTAATACAAATAACACCAAATGAACTTCAGAAGTGAACTTTGGGCTAAAATTCACATTGTAGAATGAATTGAATTGTTATTTTTTTAAAGGAAGATCTGAAAACATCCCAAAATAACAAGACTCACTTTTTTTTCTTTTCATGTAAATATGGGTTTCATGAAAAGAAACATCTACTTAGCTTTCTTTTCTTTTTTTGTAAATTTTTCTTCCTCTCTCTTCAGAGGAGGGGCTGCACTTTGTCTCAATGCCCAGGGCAGAAGAAATGGAGAAGCTCTTGTCAGGTTTGTAAGTGAAGAACACAGAGAATTAGCATTGCAAAGACACAAGCATCACATGGGGAACCGGTATATAGAGGTGCGTTGGTCAAGTTCTGGATGGTATATTTAGATGAAATAATGGAAGTTTTGTCTGAATTTAATTAATGTTTTCTTTGCTTATCTCCAGGTATACAAAGCAACAGGTGAGGACTTCCTCAAAATTGCTGGAGGTAAACTTGTTTTCCCTGTAACCTAAATTAACATTTTAAATCAGATTTCTATGATTGCATTCTATCCCCATAGGTGGTCTTTAACCCTAGGCAATTTTCAGCAGCAGCCATGTTCAGAATGTCTCAGTTGGGGAAAGCTAGTCCTAAATAGAAAAACCTTCCTTTCTGTTAAGTTAAATATATTGATTATATTAATCAGGATCTCTAGCTACATAACTGTGTTGGCCATTAAGGTCTTCAGCTGATTTTAGTGTAAGAATTGGATAACTACAATTTATTTGTAGATTGAAGAAGGTAAATACTTTGTGTTCATCAAAACACTAATAAAATGTTAATTTGTATTCAACTGAAGTACAACTTTAAAAAATGGGAAGAGCTTAATTTATTATCTAGCATAATTCAGGTTGAAAACCAGTTTGGTGCCATAGTTAAAAGCACCAGGCTAGAAACCAGGAGACTGTGAGTTCTAGTCCTGTCTTAGGCACAAAGGCAGCTAGGTGATTTTGTGCCAGTTGCTTTCTCTCAGTCCTAGGAAGGAAGAAGCAATGGCAAGCCATTTCTCAAATCTCACAAAGAGTTGTCCTGGCCGTTACCAAAAGTCAACACTGACTTGAAGGCACATACACATACATACACTCACACACACACAGCATGTGAAACAAGATTAGAGGTACAAAGCAAGAAACGATGGTCCAATTATCCATAGATATTCCCAATTGCAATGTTTAACTAAACCATATAGATGGTGCTCCCAAACTATGACGGTAATGGGAAGGCATTTTTTGAAGCCTTCTCAATGTTTAAGAAAACCAGCCTGATTGAAATACATTTGAATCTTGCCCATGATTTATTGAATAAGTCAAGTGTTCAGATCGTATGACATATAGTACTACAAACCACTAGTTTACAAAATATGATAAGTTGAACAAACCATATTGTATCTGGACAAGAATTACAAAGTGAACTGGGTGGTAACAGTAGGGTTTACTGCATGGTTAGAGGATGCATAACCTGCTCTACTTGGGTGTGGAAGCTGTAATCCCTATAGTAGTTTAGTTTTAGTTTCTAGTCCAGGAGCCATTGGAATAGAGTTTCTGTACAGTAGTGTGGTTCACATGAATAATTCTGTTTTCGGCCAGCAAAGAAACCAATACAACCTTCCTAGCATACCTTGGAATTCCTGAATCTTAGGGCCTGTGTATCTGGAGAACATCAGATTGAGGAAATGTCTTTGGCATAACTTCTTGTGTAATAGTAAATGTGGAAATACACATATGCAGATTTTTCCCCTCTATAAAATGAAAACTGTTAAGGATATATGAAGAATATTTAAAAATAGCCAATGAGAAGAGATCTTGGGAATCTAGATGATACCACTATGCATACATTGTGTGTGTGTGTGTGTCATTCCCATGCTACTAAAAAAAATCCACATTGTATTGATTACCTAAGAAGTTTGCCACCCTATGCATAAGTTGCTCTATCACAAGTCCAGTGTTTTTCAAACATGCTTGCTGGGAAGATGTAGGAATTGAGGTTCACACATTTTAAAACTGCCAGGGTGAGAAACACTGAATTAGATCTATTTTCTTTCTTCATAATTCTGGGTTATGGATGGGTACCTAGCCTTCTAAATGTATTTTCTTGTTCTTCAAGGTACATCCAATGAAGTAGCCCAGTTCTTATCTAAAGAAAACCAAGTGATTGTTCGGATGCGAGGTCTCCCATTCAATGTAACATCAGAAGAAGTGTTAGCATTTTTTGGTCAACACTGTCCTGTGACAGGTGGAAAAGAAGGAATCCTTTTTGTGACTTATCCTGACAATAGGCCAACAGGCGATGCATTTGTGTTGTTTGCTTGTGAGGAATATGCACAAAACGCACTAAAAAAGCATAAGGACTTGTTGGGGAAAAGGTACATAGAACTTTTCAGGAGTACAGCTGCTGAGGTACAGCAGGTGAGAACCAGTATTCACTAATATTATAGCGTGAGATGCTAATTCAAGATAACTATGGAATTCACAATCACAAGATAAAACAATCACCAATTTGAATGTCTTTAATGGAAGACTAAACAAATTCATAGAGGATAAATGCAGACCATATAATATTTGAAATCTCTTTGAATATTAGTAGCTTGGGCTGGTAGTGATGTTGTTGGTTTGAGCTCTGAGCTTGGTGATTTGGTTGCAAATGTTTCATCCCCATTTGAGGAGACATCTTCAGTGCATTTAATTGTCCTGGTCTGATTTCAGGTTGTATGATTGGCTGGCTGAGTTGCTGATTCATAGTCCTTGGTTTTAAGTACTGTCTGTATATAGTCTGTATATAGACTGTATATTATCTCTGATACCAGATATCATTTGATATCATTTGGTGGCTAATCTATTTCTAAAAGACATTTGACAGGGCATTTTGGATAAAGATAATCTGAACTAGGGAAAATATTTTTTTAAACTAATTATAAGCCTGCAATGGTGCAAGGCAGGACCACTGGCCAGATGGGAGGAATAGTACTGCTATGATTCACTCCTTATACAGCAGAATGTTCACACAGAAAGTTGTATTGTGTTTTCTGATTGGCAGGCACTGAGGTAGAAACTTTGTTGTGGCAATAATGTCCTTGACAAATGATTAGCAGACCATCTCAATGTTAGGGCCAGGAGAATGTGGATGAAACCTTATTAGACAATGTAAAACTCACCTTTAAAAAAAACAAGTTTAGCCAGTTAATTGAGAAGCAGCTGTAGTTGAGGTATCCCCATATCTAATCTCTAGCATTTTTTTTAAAAAAAGCATGAGAAATGTAACCCAAATTTTAGAGATTTGCTGCCTGTCTGTGCAGATTAGATATGTGTGGTCTTTTAGTCATGAAGGACTATATTTAATATTTTTTGGTGAAGGCCATAGTGCTAAGGGCTAGGTTTCAAAACAAGAAAAGCCAGAATATATTGTATACGGAGTGGCTAAGATTTTCTTTCTCTCTCTCTTGCTGGAGTCTTTGTTTTCAAATGCATTAAACTGACTTTAGAGCTTACATGATCATTTGGTATGTTTCCTGTTTCTGAACATGTTGATTATTTTTGCGTGCAGGTCCTAAACAGGTATTCCTCTGTTCCTCTCATTCCGCTCCCAACTCCTCCTGTTCTTCCTGTGCTACCTCAGCAGTTTGTGCCTCCCACCACTGTCAGGGACTGTGTTCGTCTGCGTGGTCTTCCATATGCTGCCACTATAGAGGACATTTTGGGATTTCTGGGAGAGTTTTCTGGAGATATCAGAACTCATGGGGTTCACATGGTATTAAATCACCAGGTTAGTGAAAAATATTAACAAGAATGTACTTGCAATGAAGTGGCTGCTCCTGAAACAATGAATGGGACTTTGAGTCTTCAGTTTGCCCAATGGTAACTACAGACATTTCTCAAAGGCTCAGAAGTCAAGTAAGGAAGCAAGAGTGGCTTTTGTGTGGAGTGAAGGCTTTATAGCTAAAGACTTTGTTCCAGGGGTGGGATTCTATCTGGTTGGTCGGGTTCTATAGAACTGGTTATGATTCTGCCCAGTTCAGAGAACTGGAAAATCACACCACTGGCTGGTCCCACCCCTTCTCTCCCTGCCCACTCACTCCTTACCTGGCACGCGCACCATCAAACTTTGCCTGCATTTGGTAAGTTGCTATTTTTCCTTTTTTCCCCCCGACTAACACTGTTCTTCTGTGCCGGGAGGTTTAGATTAGCTAGAAAGCAGGAAATCGTTGGATTTCTTGCTTTCTAACTAATCTAAAAGCAGAGCTGAACCTTCCTTAGGACGGAAGCTTCTAGTTTTCAGTGCAGACTCAGATAGCAGATTGCAGAATCATAGATCTCTAAGTAAATCTTATTCTGTGAGCAACTCAATCTGCCTGCCTGCTTTGCCTGATTTTGAGTAAAAGTTGCTCTTTTTTTATAAAAAAAATCAATACTTAACATACATGGTGTGTTGTGAGCTAATTTTTGAGTTTGCTTGTTAGCAAATTTTATTAGTTTGCTTGCAAGCAAATTTTATGTGACAGATGCAGGTAGCAGATTGCAGAAACATAGATCTCTAAGTGAATCTGTGATTCTGTGAGCAACTCAATCTGCCTGCCTGCTTTGCCTGATTTTGGGTAAAAGTTGCTCTTTTTTAATAAAAAAAATCAATATTTATAATATTTACATACAAACTACGCCCACCCAGTCACATGCCCATCAAGCCACACCCACAAATTAGGCCACACTCACAGAACCAGTTGTTAAGAAATTTAAATCTCACTTCTGCTTTATTTTTTTTTGGCCTAAAAGAAAAGACTGGTTTCCTAAAAGGTTTAGCAACAATAATGAGGTGTAAATAAATGCCAATACAGAACACTTTAGTTTCTGCACAACATTGGACCTTTCAGAATTTGCCCTTTTGGGAAATTGTCCTTTTTATGGGAAATATATGACCAAAATAGCGACAATCAGAGAGTGAGGTGGCACACAGAAGAGAAGATGGAAGGAAAGCCTTCATTCTGTCTGTTCCTGTGATTGCAAAGCAGTTAAGATTCAATAGAAGAGAATATATGCAGCTCATGATTGAATGTAGAATTCTTGGTGCTCTCTGAGCTTGGTTATTTGCTTACAGGCATTTCAATACCCAATTAATTAACATCATCAGTACTGATTATGTTACCTAGTTGGGTAATGAAACATCTAAAAACAACAACTGAGCTCAGAAAGCACCAAGAAATCTGCAATTAAGATCACTGCAAGAAAGAAAGAAGCATGGTATATGTGAACTTGGCACTCAGATGTTTCTGTACTACAATTCCCAGAAACCCAGTCAACATTACCAATAGCAAGAAGTGCTGGGAGTAATATAGCAACATCTGGGATGCCACATGTTATTTACACCTCTTCTAACTTCATATGCATACCTTAAAGATAAGGAATTGCCTTCAGTGGCACTGAATGAAAGTAATATATATAACTGATGGTTCAAATGGCACCTCTGCACTGATATGGGGCAGTGAACTCGGCTTTTCTACCAAAACCCTGATTGTCATAGGGAAGAAATTTAGCATTTGTCAGTGCAGTTATGAGATAGAATTGTAGCCTTGATGGGTGCCTCCTGAATGTAAAAATAGTTATTTCAGTTACTAACAATTGTCAAAAGATATTTTCCAGCCTCTATTTGGCAAAGCAAGATTGTCCTGATTATCTATTGATGCAAACATATTATAGAAAGAATTCGTCCATTTGCTTACTTTAGTACAGCAAGAATTAGACGATAAATCCATAATGCTGGTTTGTTTTCCAATAAAAATATGATAGTTTAAGAAACATAAAAGTTAGTTAAATATAGTAGAAATTAGTGCTTAAGTGTGTTTGGTAAAATGATGGATGGATGGTCAGTCAAGTATGACCGGATGCCAAGTGAATGTTGACAGAACGATCAGTATGCAAGAAAGAAATATGTTGAGGTAGTTTGGTCAGCAGAAGAATGAATGAGAATTGAATTGCAAAACAAATGTATGAAAACAACATCTGAAAGAATGCACTGAAAGGAAGGAAAAGATCATGGTTGGAAATTTATGACAATCTCTCAGAGATATGAAAAGTTTAAAAAGATAAAAGACAAGGTTTCCAGAAGTATATGGATATAGTGGAAGCAAAGATGGTTAGTGTACTTTAAAAAGTATGGAAAATTATGCAGGGTGTGTAAAACTTATCTTTAGGTAGATTTTATTTTCTTTCATCTCTTTCTTTCTTTCTTTTTCTTTCTTTCTTTCTTTCTTTCTTTCTTTCTTTCTCTTTTCTCTATAAAATATTGCCAACCTTGAACAAGAATAGCATAATGTCTGGGCATATGTATCCATGTAATATACAGGCAGTAATAATAATGACGGATTATTTCAGGTAGTTATAAATGAATGCATTACAAGGTAATTTAGTCTCAACCAAATCCTCAGTGAAGGAATCCATTAAACTCTCCCCAGTTAGTTGGCCAGCCAGCTGCCCTTTGAAGGTATGGGGAAATTCACTGAAATTCTGGCATTGCCACTGTGAAACCAAGAAATCCCTCTTAATATCCCATTTGAATTTCATTTCTTTTAAATTTAACCCACTCCTCTTTTATTTTCTCATTTGTTTCCATCTCTTCATTAAAAAAAATGGCACATTAATAAAATTTAAAAGAACCTAGTGGGAAGCTTTTTAATCCTATAATTTGAACCTACCCACCCTTACCCAGAACAAATAATCATGCTTATTCCTGTTTCTCTGGAAACAGCTTAAGTACTGTCACTTTCAAGCAGAAATAAATGAGTTCTCCGCTACACGAAATCTATGGCTCTAGCAAATTATGGCCTCAGACAGTACAACCGAACTACCAGGTTACATTTATACTTGCTAGTAGTTGGGAAACTGCAATAATAAAAACCATTAGAGGGGAGATTGCTGCTGTATTTATCTTAGTTATTAAAAGACATTTCTGGCTTTCCTGTTTCATTTTTACTTGCACCTTTCCCAAACAAGATTTATGCAGCAATTTATTGCTATGTGACTGTCCTTTTACATTGTCCGGCATGAACTGCCTATTGAAGTTCTACATTACTTCATACCAAGTGGATGGCTCAGTATCCCAGGTACCAACCCCCCCCCCCTGCAAACCCTTCAACATGCCATTTGTAGAATGTTGCTTGGTGGTGATGCATGGGCAATATTTTCTGCAGCATCATCTATCTTATCAGCATCACAATTTTTCAGGCCCACGTGCTGCTGTCTGCTTTCTATCCAGAGGTGGGCTGTTGGGGGTTTGTGAGAGCCCCTATCTAAGATTCTGTGCAGTTTGGAGAACTCTCAAATCCCACTCCTGGCTGGCCCCGCCCTGCCCCTCCCAGGAGTCCCCACACAGGATTGGGATTCTACCAGTTCGCACCTATTCGCTAGAACCGGTTGTTAAAATTCTTAGCAGTGGAGAACCGGTTGTTAGAAGAAATTACTGGCCTAATCCTGTAAGGAAGGCAGAAAGGAAAGATTCTGGTGTTGCTTACAGAAACTGCCTCTCCGTTAACCCTTATTATATTCTTGACAGGACTAGACTTCCTGTCTCAGGAATTTTTCTGGAAGTTTTTTTCCCCCTCCTTTGCTTGTACTTTGCTTGAGTGGAGTGACCATTTAAAGTTACAATGGCACTGAAAAAAGTGACTTATGACCATTTTTTACACTTACGACTGTTGCAGCATCCCCACAGTCATGAGAGTATAGGTGAGGAGATGCGTGCCTCAATGTGAGTGATACTGAGTTGGCCACACCCAGCCAATAACATGACCACCAAGCCATGTCTACCCAGTCACATGACCACCAAGCCACACCCACCACCTAAGCCACATCCACAGAACCGGTTGTTAAAATTTTTGAATTCCACCCCTGTTCCCACACAGCCCATTTTGGATGCAGGTAAGTGCAGGGCACGTGCAGAGGCTCAGGGACGGTGAAAAATGGACCTCTCAGAAGTTCAGGAAGACCATAAACAGCCCGTTTCTGGCTTCCAGAGAGCCTCTAGAGCCCAGGGAAGCCCTTTTCATGCTCCCAGAGTCTCGAGGAGCCCGAGCAGGGCAGAAACTTCCCCTCCCATCGTGGTGCAGGAGGCTGATTAGGCCACACCTACCATAGCCACAGCCACCCAGCAACTGGGCAGAGAATCATTGCTAACATTTTTGGAGCCCACCCCTGTTTATATTCCTCCCTCCCTCCGTCCTTCCTTCCTTTCTTGAAAGCTGGTATGGTGTAATGTCACCATTACTGATCCCTTTTAGGAACTCAGTACTCCATATGCAGCAATGTAGAGTGGGCCCACAAAAAAATCAGTCTTCCAACATAGGCTGATTATTTTTTAAGGCACAGTTATGCTTATATGCTGATCCAGTTCTTCATTTCTTTTGTCTTTAGGGTCGGCCCTCAGGAGATGCCTTTATCCAAATGAAGTCTTCAGATCGAGCCTTCTTAGCAGCTCAGAAGTGCCATAAAAAAACCATGAAGGACAGATATGTGGAAGTCTTTCAATGTTCTGCTGAAGAGATGAACTTTGTATTAATGGGGGGCACTTTAAATCGAAATGGCTTATCCCCACCACCATGTAAGTTACCATGTAAGTCTTGCTTGGGTCTTGGTGCTATTCTGTGCTGTAAGCTGGTAGGTGCCGGAGCTCCTTCTCTTGATTCTTATGCCCCTCTCTTGGAAAGTTTCAGCGTATGGGGTCTAGAGTGCAAACTTTCCCCCTTGAAATCAGTTACAGACTTTGATGGTTGTTCTCCTTTGGGTTGTGGACTACTGACATTCACAAAGGAATTGTCTTCCCTACTTTTGCTTTTCTGCTAACATACACACTCCCCCCCCCCAATTCCTGGGTGCCTAATTTGCACTGGGCAGGTATCGATGATTTTTTTAGAATAAACTATTTGCAGCTTAGCTACTTAAGTACACTTTTGATTATAAATAATATAATTTAGCTCCTTGTAATGGTGGAAATTGAGATCCCACAGAACTGAACAATTGAATACAACTGTTTTTAAAAAAAGGTGAACCTGAAAGCAGATCAGAAAAAGGAATAGTTTGTCCTTCATATGGTAGTTATTCTGCTCCTTATAAAGAATTGCTCTTCACAACAGTTAACTGTAATAAAAGATCTGTGACTGGCAGCGATGGGTCTTATATGGTTATTTTTTCAGAAGCATTGTAGTAGGAGAAAAAGACTTTTTCCCAAAGTCTAGTTTGTCTCTCCCCTGAAAAATAAAGAGATTTACATTTATGTAACATGTGCTTTGACCTTTCAATGGCATTAAAAAAATAGGACAGATTTACAGAAAATAAATATAGCTATAGTCCTTGATAGTTATATGCACCTTCTAAATTTGGAGATGATTTTCTCCTGGATGCCAACTAGGAAGTGATGTTCGCAAGTTCTGCTTCTGAACTTCCTAAAACATTTGGCTTACATAAAAATGTAGATTAAATTAAAGTTTTTGAACAAAACTTACAGAATTCAGGCACTTCTAAAAGCGCACTGATATTCTAAACCAAAACCTGCATTTTATTCAAGTGTGTTATAATATAATTTAAGATCATACACAAATCAGATCTCTTAATGAATGAAAGTGCACAGAAAATTTAACAGAAAAACAAAAAATGTTTAGTGTAAAGTTCAATTTTTAATCATTAACTCTCTAATTAACTCTTTGTCTAAAGAGTTTGACGTGATTTAGTAATTTCTTTCAAAAGGGCAAAAAACATTCATCATGTGTTACCTAGTCAAGCTTTCCTTAAAAATGCAACTACAAAACGAAACAGATATATATTTCTGCTGGAATTGAAGAAAACTCCACATAAATTGATCTCATGAATTGCAGGTGATGTTCAAGAATGCTTCCTAGGTTTTAGCTAGTGTGCTATCTTCTGTTTGGAGGGAATATTTTGACTGATGGTCCCTGTGTCTTATCCTGTTCTTAGGTATTTCTCCACCTTCATATTCTTTTCAAACACCCACTGCAATAATTCCAACGGAAGCAGCCCTCTACCAGCCATCCCTATTCATCAATCCACGAACCCTCCAGCCATCCACAGCATACTATCCAGCCGGCACTCAGATCTACATGAACTATACCACCTATTACCCTAGGTAATTCTCATCAAGGCAAAGCAAAACAAGTAGTCCTTCTGTGAATCGCAGTGATGAAAAGGACAAGAAGATGGTGCTTATCACTAATAAAGATGCCTTGCAATAATTTTCCAGTTGTCAGTGGGTAAAAGTATCAAAAGACAGTTTGGTTCAGAAAACTGGTGAATAGAACCATTCTTTTATGTTTTCCTACTTGGTAAAGTAGCCTTCTCAAAATGTTACCATGCAGGGGACCCTTTGCAAGATGGCTGATTTTTGACAATTTCCCCCTTTTATCTACAGCTCTTTGGGGGCTTTTGGGGGTACCATTCCAAAAGGGCAAACTAGCAGGTGCAGATTTTCATGGAGAACCAGTAGTGGAAATTGTGAGTAGTTCGGAGAATCAGCAAATACCGCCTCTGACTGGAGCTTTTACAGTATCCTTCCGCTGCCATGCCTACCAAGCCATGCCCATGGAACTGGTAGTAAAAAAAAATTGAATCCCACCACTGGCCTGTGTGTGTGAAATAGATCACAGAAGGCTTTCCTGGTGGAGTTATTCTATGGTTTAGAACAGGGGTGTCAAACTCAAGGTCTGCAGGCCGGATCTGGCCCACGAGATGCTTAAATCTGGCCTGTGGATCGGCCTGGAAATAGCAAAGGACCAGCCTGTGGTGTCTCTGCCAGCCAAAATGGGGTGCAGCAGTTTTGGTCAACAGGAGGCCATCCAGGCCAAAAACGAGCCACGCGGGGGCCACACGTGGCCTCCCTGCACCCTGCTTTGGCTGGCAGGATGCTGCAGGAGGTGTCCAACCCATCTCCCCCATTTCCCCCCCCCTGGCTAGCCCACAAAGGACAACTACAATGCTGATCCAGTCCTCGGAGAAATCCAGTTTGACACTCCTGTTTACACCAATAAATTAGCATGAAATAAAATTTTTAGCAACCGGTTCTGTGGGCATGGCTTAGGTAGTGGGCGTGGCTTGGTGGTCATGTGACTGGGTAGACATGGCTTGGTGGTCATGTTATTGGCTGGGTGTGGCCAGCTCAATATCACTCACATCGAGGCACGCATCTCCTCACTTGTACTCTCATGACTGTGGGGATGCTTCAACAGTCGTAAATGTGAAAAATGATTATAAGTCACTTTTTTCAGTGCCATTGTAACTTTGAACGTCATTCCACACAAGCAAAGTACCAACAAAGGAGGGAAAAAAACTCCAGAACGTTCCTGAGACAGGAAGTCTAGTCCTGCCAAGAATGTAATAAGGGTTAACAGAGAGGCAGTTTCTGTAAGCAACACCAGAATGTTTCCTTCCTGCCTTCCTTACAGGATTAGGCCAGTAATTTCTTCTAACAACTGGTTCTCCAAACTGCTAAGAATGTTAACCGGTTCCAGCGAATAGGTGCGAACTTGTAGAATCCCACCCCCTGCATGAAATCAAAGGAAAGATCAGCTGGATTTGCAAATTACTGTTGAGTTGAATGGTTATTTATTTTGACTAATCAATGTACCAATCCAATCATAGGATTATTCAGTAACCGTATTTGAAACAAGCCGTGGTTCAACATGGTATTAATTCAACACAGAAATGATATATTACAGTGGCTTAGTTTGTTGTCTAGGTCAGATGCAAGCCATAATTACAAGATTATAAACCACAATGCCTGGCTACGCACAACATATTAGGGCTTACTGTCCATGTCCAGTAAGTGGATTTTTTGGAGAAAAGATCTAATGTAGGCTGATGGTCTCCATTCTCTTTTAGTTGGAAACATGCATCAGAACTAGCTGTTTGTCACTATAAAGTATCCACCTCCTGCTAGTCTCATTAACTTGGCTGTGCTGAAGAATCATCCAAGATTTTGAGAGAGCATGATAGGGACAGAGGGAATGTATTCCAGAGATCAGAGCAGGTTGTAGAAAAAGAAAATTCACAAAAACCAGGAAAATTTGAGGACTTGCATAGCAATGAAGAAAAGGATGATGATATAACAAGGTCATCCAAGAAGTCCTAACCCAGAATCATTGGTGATACAGTCTGTGCTTGACCTGGAGACAATGAACAGACAAGGCTGTGGTGAAAAGAAGGGGTGAATAGAAAAGAAAAAATGTCAAGGTTTTTATAAGATCCTCAAGTACCTTATAAAACCTGACCTTAATGGCCCAGGATTATGTGAAAATGTGGCCATCTAACCAATCTTTCTTGAGCATTGAATTCCCATGGAACTTTTTAAAAAAATTATTCTTAATTTTAATTATGAGAATACAACACAATACATCCTTGTTATACATGTATACATTTTACTTCATCATTTATAATCTCCTTATTTAATGTATTAATTACTAATTAATCATAACTACTAATATTTTGATCTTGTCTTTTATTCAAATGCACATGATATAAAGAGCGATAGCATAGCAATTACCAATTTGTGACTCGTGGGTAGCTTCTCTGGAATCTGAAATATGTTTATCAGACAATTGTCTGCATTCAACAAACAATTCCTTCAATTGCAATTACCCCCATTTTTTTTTTTACTCAGATTGTTGTACAACAGACAGACATTGGATTGTTCCTTTTGTAATCATGGTTCAATTTTGACTTCACAGCATGCAGCAGAGAATGGATCTCTACACCCAGATGGGTCGGCCAGGTCACTGCCCAAAGAACGGATACCTCTTTAAAGGTCCAAGCAGTTAAATTTTCTGAAAAAAGTAAGTCTCTGTTTTTTCTCTACCATTTTTCTTCTGAAACTTCCTAGAATAGAATAGAATAGAATAGAATAGAATAGAATAGAATAGAATTCTTTATTGGCCAAGTATGATTGGACAAAGGAATTTGTCTTGGTGGAAAATGCTCTCAGTATACATAAAAAGGGAAAGGATACATGTAGTTCAAGGTCAAGAATCATCAGGTACAATA
>BHFT01035816.1:0-48893 GCA_004320025.1 Laticauda laticaudata
CATATATCTTTTAAATTTATTTCATCTATCATTTTAAAAAAGGATTTGGGGAGAGTCTTCCTATTTTGCTTTGTTGCCAATTGTTTGCCAATTCCTTTCTATCCACTCTACCTCACAAATTTGTTGTGAAGAAAAACAGGATGAGGAACATAATGTACAACTGAGCTCTTGGAGGACAAGAGTATATAAATCAAATAAATAAACAAAAATACACTTGGTATAAGAGAAGGAAAAGATCCTTACGTTTCTTTTTAACAACCTTCTGTGAGTTCAGCTTGACAAGACAGTCAAAAAACCAGAGGCAGCGTGCTTTGTGATCGTAACCCTTCTCATCCAAAGGCATGGATTTAAGTTCATCCAAGACAAAGGAACAATAGCTAAACAAGACAGAAAATATTTATCTTACACCTCAAAAAGCAGTTAGGAAGTAGCTATAGCAAGATGCAATTCAGCTGCTGTAAGATGACAAAACTCTGTGTGGATTGAAAGCAATCAAGTTTATATCAATAGAAACCATCTCCCAAAAGGAAAACAGCACAATGTATTACCTGCTTCAGTGTATATTTTGCTCAGATTTAAACAGGTGGATCTTCAACCTGTATTTCTGGGCTAGAAGTATTGTAACAATTGATGTATGTTTTTCCTCTTTTTCATTTTCTTCTCTTTGCAGTTCAGACATTATCAGTGCTAATAATTCCTTCTTTTATACACTTTTAAGTGTACATCCTAACCACACATCCAACCAAAGGCATGTTCCCTATCTCCCCAAAAATGGAAAGGCAGAAAGTGATAGCTGAGAAATGGTTGATTTGTTTTGTATGCAGTAGGACCCATGTTCAATTTCTGGCATGTACAAGTAATCCTTGACTTATGACCTGATGGATTTCAAAGACCAGTCACTTCCAGTGTACCAAGATGTCTGACTGCCTGGGCAGCATTTATTCCTTTTATATGGTTCTTTACAAGTAGCAAAAGGCAACATAGATACAGCATTAGGATTGGTGAACCCCCCCCAAAAAATTCTTAAGAATAGTGGTGATGTTATTAAGGTGAGATCATTGTACAAGTCTGGGACCTACCAGCCTGGGACAGGGAGGAAGATCATGCAGAGGCCCATGTGTATTAGGCACAGCAGTATGCTGCGTGCGCCCTCTACAGGTTCTCTATTGTTACTACATTGACAAGAAGCAGAATATAAATCATGTGGCCATGGGGATGCTGCAACGGTTGTGAGTGTGAAAAATGGTCAAAACTCAACTTTTTTCCGTGCCTTTGTAACTTCAAATGGTCACTAAATGAACTGTTGTAAGTCAAGGACTACCTGTACAGAAAAGACTGGCTGGAAAGAGGTCCATCTGAAATTATACAGAATTTTTTTCCATTCAGAGAATAGATAATAATGAACTAAGCAAACAAATGCTTTTATTTTGAATAAGGGCAACCTCTTTCTTAAAAACAATCCACATAGAAAGGATGATTGTGCAGATATTGAATTTCAGATGACGATACCACAAGAATAAAATCATGAAAACTTTAAGACAATTGTTTTCCTGTACATTTTCTTTGAACTCGGGGCAAACACACTGTCGAAGTGGAAGACCTTAGAAATGTTTCTTCAGGATACTCTTACACTACTTCCACAAAATAATATCACAAAAGATAAACCACATATGCCTTCATTAGAATGTGCAAAGCATCTTAAGGCAAAAAGCAAGAGGATGTGCATTAAATTCGAATGGCGATTCACACGTGAAGATTCATCCATTATTTGATATTACAGTCTTCGGTTCCTTCTTTACAAAATCCACTGTTAACTACATTTCTATTTTATATCATGTAAAGACTATATTAATAATACTTTGCCCTGAATTATATTTGGAGGATTCTTACCTTTTCTCTTCAGTCATCTTGAGAATGTCAGCTGCGGTTACGTTCATGAAAACTGTAGCTGGAGCCTGAAGTGCCTCATATTCAGCAGGTGAAATGACTGGAGATATGTATAGGATGTTTTAGATACATATTTCTTACCCATCAAGGCAACCTCAATATAAAGCAGAGGTTTACACACCAGAGTATTGAAGCTGGATGCTCTTAAGAATAAAAGAACAAACAGCTTCTGATTAAAAGGAGGAAAAAAAACAAACCACTATTTGAGTAGTCCTCAACTTATGACCATAATTGAATTCCAGAATTATGGTTGTAAATCATTGCAGTCCAGCAAAAAAAAAAAAGGCAGTCATGTGATTGTGGGAAAATGCACATGGCTGTAAAGGTGAGTTGGTTGCTAAGTGCCCAAAATACAATCATGTGACTGCAGGGTATTATATGTTTGCAGCCATTAGACCTTTGCAATTACGTATGTACCTTTTGGGTGGTCCATCATAATTTCAAAAAGCTGCTAAATGATTGATTGTAGGCTGAGGACGACCTATATTGAGATTGTGGAGTTCCCTTCATCACATTAATCTGCATCAGAAAGCTTTCTGCTGGATTACTTAACACATATTTCCCTCCATAGCACAGCAAAGCTTTGATCTACTTAAATCAAAAAGAAATAAACTAAACAATGATGGAACTGCACAAATGTTTTCCTAGCCTTTGCCAACTTAGAATCCTCCAAATTTGTTGGGCATACAATTTCCAGAGTTCCCACCCAGTTGTAATAACAAACATATCACAGTGCCATCACTTTGCTGAACACTCAATTCCCACAGCACTGTCTCATTTTGCATCTTTTCTCATCTTTCCTACTGTCTTCTCCTATTGGTTTCTTATGATTTATCAATTACTGTTTGTTTGTAACTTACAATTAAAGATTGTAACTATGATTATGACCCATTACTTGCTGTTTAAATATACACTGTGAGCTTATGAACTGGAGACAAATTCCTTGTGTGTCTGATCACACTTGGCCAATAAAGAATTCTCTTCTCTATCAGAAATTATAGGGTTAGGAAAGACTGCTCAACTTCTTCATATTTTAGAAAGATTTAAGATGATAACATACATTTAGAAGAGAAGAGTTTAGAATGAATGTGACAGTGATGCAGCAAATAAAGGAGAATACTATTAGGTCAATTTTTTTGGAAATGAAGAAAAACATGACTTTTCTTGTCTTTTCTGCTCTGTGACTAAGGCAAAATTCTCTCCCTCTTTCTTGTGTAGGAGAATAAGATTTTCCAAAGACATTTATGAGGAAGGTAATGATTCTTGGCAATTGTTTCCTTTCCCTAACTCCCTGCACCAATAGTTTTTAGATACTCTGGCTGTATGTACAACATATTCACAATATATTCGTTGGTCTCTTTCCTCCATATGTTCTTCAACAATGAGAGGTATACAATACTGTTAAAGTGCATTCTCTCAAACTTCATTCTGCTCATAAAGGATACTATCTTCAAACTTGTAGACATCTTCTGGTTTTTTAGCATCTTCATGGCATGGAGGAAGAACCAAAGAGACATCAGTTTTCTCATCTTCTGCTGCATCATGAATCAATGCTTTGAAAACAAATATAAAAGAAAATATTTAATTTATTTAACAGGATGTTTATTTGAAAAACGTTAATGCTACAATCGTGTAAGAGTCTTTCTCAACTTTCTCTGTATGTGTTGGGAAATAGTTCCCATCATTTTCAGATTGCCTTACTGTAGTGACATTCAGTTTAGAACAAATTGTTCCAATTAAAGCACCAAAACAAAGATAAAGTAAAATAATATGAAATAACATGAATGTACAAGATGCTTACCTAAACAACACCTAAGAATATTGGCAACATATTAGTTGGAAGGAAGGATGTAAATAAAAATAATGAATAAAGCTGTGAAAATGTTTTTCAGAAAGGGGAAAGAATTTAGGGTTTTCCTAAAGAGCAAAAGAGAGAATGCCAGGTATAATTTTCCTGGGACAAAAATTCTAAAGACATAAGATCTGTATGTTATCAATTTCTATGCTCCGTTAGCTAATCGCCAATGCTGGTTGGAGGACTCTAACATGAGAGCTGCAAATGGCGAAACAACCAGCACACAAGAAAGTTAAACAAATAAAGATATGCAATCTACTTATAAACTGAAGATACAAAGAATTTTATTGTAAGTATCTTTAAAAGATGTGGTAGTTGCAGGGGCATTTACAATACCGGGCTTGAGGCATAATGAGGGAAAAATCTAATCTATAATTTTAAAAGAACCTACAAGAAAATAGGAAATTGAAAGATATTAAAAATATTTGACACTGAATTATATTTGAATTTTTTTTTAAAAAAGTAAGCAGCAATACTGAGCCATTTAACAAAAAATTAAAACAATAGTAGCAAAAATCTGAAATGGTCAAGCAATATAAAGAATCTTTTAACCATTTAGAAAGGAGTCACACTGGTTCAAATAATGGAAAGAAAATTATTCATGGGCTGCACAGATGAAAATCATATGAAGCTAAAATGACAATTTTAACATTTAATAATTATTTTTAGATAGATGAGACTTGTTAGCAATGCAATGTTGTCACTTTATGATTATGCTCAAAATAAAGTACATAACCCGAAATACACTTCTCCATTACATTAAAAAAGAGATCTTAGATCGGCTTACAGCTCCAATTCTTTATTTCATGTCTCTTGTTACCTACCAGCAACGCCTTTTGTCTCTATGACATTTTCAGCAGCTTTAATCACTGCTTCATTTAATACCTCCTTTCTGACTTCATTCATTCTCCGAGAATTCAAGGCTTTTCTCTGCTTGTTGGTTCCAAAGGCTTCAATGCAGAGATCTACCTGTAAAATTATCAAGAGATTGCTCTATAAGTCACAAAGTGCTACTCCTACTGGGCTCCCTTGCAGGGGGAATTCAGTTTTGAGGCAGCTAGCAAGAACACAAAGTACTAAAAATGTCAAGCCCTTTTTTGCCCATAAAAAGATGGCCTAGAAGAACATTACTCCAAATCTACCTCCAATCTTCATTTTGCAGGAAAGGAAAAAGAACACATCAGTTGTCTTCTAAATAATCAATTATCTTTTTAGAGTCAGTAGCTTTTTTTAAAGCTCTTTTTTACAGTCATTTTTAGTAAGGCAGCTGAAATAGCAAACTCTAGGTTTGCTAGAAAGCTGCTCATTCTAATCAACCTGAATTTAAAATGGTAGCCAACTTTATACTGCACACTGTCTGCTGTTGTAAACAGAACCAGGACAAAGTTGTGGATAAAGCAATGATAAAAACTGTATTTACATTACCTTTAAATGCAATAAAATTTAAGACATAGTAAATGACACACAAGTATTTAATATTTCTTTCCTTTGTGAAGTTAATACTTTCATGTGATAAATCACATCAACATGTCCATAAAATTCAGTGGCAGGTTTGGGATACCTTTCTCCAAAATTATAGAATGTATTATTATTTAATTACAGCCCAATATTGTAGAAATATTTCATTTTGGGGAAAAGATCCTATTTTTCACTGGGATTATCTTTTTTTCTTTTACCATTATCATTTTACCATTTGCATTGTTATTATTAATGATTTGGTTCTTAAAAACAAAAAAACAAGAGGAAAATACAGTGTCAAGAATTCATACAATACCAACATGGGAACAATATACACTGTGTAGGGAGTTGCATGAATTAATTTTTATACTGCTATACAAGGGGCTTTGGGGTCACACTGTTTTAATGTAGAGACCAAAGCTTTCAAGGTTCAATAAGATGAACCCTAAGTTAATTCTGAATAAGAAGTTCCTCTGATGGGATTCTTTCTTATCAATAGCTGACTTTGCTGCTGCAACAGACTTTTTCCAAGCCACTTATGCTCCAAGATTGAGCAATGGTCTCCCATCAAACTACATTCCTTATTTAAGGGCATGAATCATATGGAATGACTTCAGCATGGATTTAAACATTTGGACTAATGAGAGGAGATGAAATATCAATAAAGGCTATGTTCAAGTTTCCATTTTTGACTTACGCTTGACTGAAACTTTTATCACTGACACACTGAAATTATTTAAGAATAGAAAGTATACCAAAATTCTAGAAAAGAGAAACCACAAGGAGAAATCGTCCAGAATAAGGAATTTTTTTTTTTTAAAAAAGGCTGAAATGTACCCCAACACTACCAATTTACATGGCAAATCTAAATAAATAAATAAATAAATCAAAAAGTCTTTTAATACAGCAAGGTATCAAAATAAGTTTTCCAATCAAAGCATCCTACTTGTTTTGGCATACCTTCTCTCTATAGGATTTAGCCAAATATTCTGATAGGTCATTATCTGCTACATCATCTGTTAAGAAAAACAACAGAAGAAATAAAGTAAAATCAGAATCAACAAGACTCCTGATCAATTCTTTTATCCATCAGGTTAATCAAACAGTATTAAAGCACTCTTGGAAAGAAGATATATTAGTTATCTATTATCAACACATTCTTTTAAATTCTTCTGATCAAAGGTGACTATATATGCTTGGTAAAAGGAGCTGTGTTAGTGCATGGCAGATAAATCTCTTAGCATCTTTTCAGACTCACAAATGTTATTAAAAGCATGAATTTTCCTTTATCAAGCAAGGTAATTCTCAAATCCTGACCAGGAGATGGGAACAAATTCAGGAAAAAAATATGCAGTACATCCTTCCAGGAATTTACTGTCTCTCAGCGTAGTTCCAGAATTAAAGTTTTAAAATGTAAATATTTCTTTCTACAGAAAACTAGTGCATTAAGGAAAACTTGAACTGAACCTACTCTTTGGGTTGCTTTCTACAGATTGGGACTATTTGGTACAGTTAGATCACTTAATACCATATGTATTCTGAAAATCTACAGCAACATGAGCACCATTGTGCTAATGTTCTTGTTAATGGTTCAGGGCGGTGAGCTCTGTGTGAATCAATAAAGAAAAATATCTCCCAGGTCCTGCATAGGAAAAACCCAATATGAAGCAGTAAATAACTTTTATATACACAGTTTGATTGCTGTGTAATCAAACAGCACCATCAAGAAGTGCACTCTTAACTTATTTATAGAAAAATTAAAGGGAAGAAAACAAAATAAAGAAAACAAAATCATTTTTTGACTCCTGGTAACCATGCCAACAATTACAATTAGAAAAAAAAACATGCTTTACCTACCTGAAATTAACGGCTGCATGTTGAACAATTCTGCATTGTAGACTTCCATTTGCCCAGAGGGTTCATCCAAAACACCGACAAAATATCTAATGGAAGAGATGGTGTTGAGTAGTTTTTCTCTTTCATTTTAGAAGCATTTAAAATGACTACTATGGTTTTAAGATGTGTCAGAAATAGCATTTTCCAATAGAATGGTTTTTTAAAAACCCTTTACAACTGTCTTTATACTTCTAAAGTGTAATAGAGGATTTCCCATGTAGATGTGGGGAGTAGACGAAGAAGTAAAGAGACAAAGACAGAAAATTACAAATTAGATTCGGTTTGCAAAATATTGGATGTAGCTGATCAGAGATTTTGCTATTTTAGCAATAAGAAGTAAATTCATTTGGATTTAGTGTCTTCCTTCCTTCCTTCCATCCTCCCTCCCTCCCTTCTCTTTCCTTCCTTTTTATGCTACTCTTTAAAAAATGAAAAATATTACTTTAAAATTGTTATGAAGTCTCTAAGATTATTTGAAGCCTGAACTAGACAGCAATTTAGCTCTCCTTTGCCCAGTTTACTAAATCAGCTCTACTACTGTAGTTCCATTAAAACCAAATATTATTCAACTGTTCCTAGATTTGTTATTTGCACTACAAATTCTATGTGAATTCAAGAGGGCAGGAGGGGAATGTCTTTGAGTCACTCTTGATCCCTGGCAACTGCCTAGACAAATCCATTCAATTTTCTTGGTAAGATTTTGGCGGTAGTTTTCTTCACTGTCTCCTTCTTAGGGCTGAAAGAGTGACCCAGTCTAGTCATTTGGACTTAAGGTGGGGTTAGAGTTCAAGGTCTCCTCGTTTCTAACCAGATGCCTTTACCACTGAAAAAAAAGTGGTTCTTTATGTGACTTATACTTATTTCTTTCCCTCCTTTTATGTCCCCAACTTTCAAATTGTGTCAACCATAGTACAGATAGTCCTCAATTTATGAGCACAATTGAGGCCAAAATTTATGTTGCTAAATGAGACATCTGTTAAGGGAGCTTTGCCTCATTTTATGACCTTTCATGCCACAGTTGTTTAGTGAACCACTACTGCTGTTAAATTAGTAACACGATTGTTAAGTTAATCTGGCTTCTCCATTGATTGGTCACACTTATGACCAGTGCCAAGCATCTGAATTTTGATCACCTGACCATGAAAATACTGCAGCTGTCATAAGTGTGAAAATGGTCATAAGCCACTTTTTTTCTGTTGTAACTTTGAATGGTTACTAAATGAACAGTTGTAAGTTGAGTACTACCAGTATTTTAAACTGTTAAAACTTGACTGTATTGATTGAGACAGCATAGACTATACATCTTACAAATAAAATTCCAAAACTAAAAAAATACAGTAGACAATCACCAAAAAGAAAACAAAAGTATTTGTTCCATTCTGAACGATTAGAAGCATCACTGTAATATATTTTCAGACATGCATTACGATTTGTTTCAAGTCCCATCAAACTTCAATCTTCTGTCTTATTTATCACTTTGAATCACAAATAACGTAACACTGAGAGGAAATCATTGTTACTCTTAAACTATTAATCCTTGGCTAATTCTGACTCGCCAAAGAAAGCAAATATATTCATATATATTTATATATAAATAAAATAAGTAAACATTATTTGATACATTCATGTGTTTTAGTGATATAGACATATTCATTATACCTGCAAAGAGTATTGCATTTTAGGGCTCCTGCACCAAAATTATTTCCTACGTAAGACAGCCGATCTGTTTCTGCGTTCTAAATGGAAAAAAACAAAGCAATAAGTTATGGATGCTGGTTTTCTAGGTGAAGGCATTTTCCAGAAGGTTTTCCCACTTTATCCTAAGACATCCCAGGGATGAAATTATTACAACAATGTATAAATGAATGCCAAGTAAATAGATCTATAGTCTAACATTTCCCTCTTTTCCTGGTTAAATGCTTACTAAGCCCAGCTATAGAAGTTGATTTTACTGATTATACTCATCAGAAATTGTCCATTATTTTTATAAAAATTATATCCTGAAAGTAGTGCAATATATACATAGGTTCAAGCAGATAAACAAAGAAAATAGAGAACTCTTTTCCTTATGTATATTTTATTAATTGCTTTTGGCCCTAAGCAGCTACAAATCTCTAAGCTTTTTATTTTGCTGTCATTTTTGGGTATTGTATATTGTATACTAAAATTTTATGTTTTAGGCAGACATTAAATTTTAATTCTGTAAATTACATTGTGTATATTAATGTATTAATGATATATTATTTTAAAACAAATACAATTTCCATAAAAAACCAGAGGTATTCAATTCAAAAGAGAATTTGATAACAGCAATTATAACTTCATTACTGCACGATGATAAAATGAGGCTACCAAATTGTTTCTTTTATTAACTTATTTAATATGTATGGACATACTAAAATCAAGTTTCAGACTTAATACTCATATGCAACTAACCCTTATATGCCCAATAAATTATTACCAAAACTATTAGGCAGTGAAAATTTTTATTTAATATATCTCAAACTTGTATGCACTTTTCATGATGTCAGTTGTACAGTTTTTTAATGCTATGTGCTGAAGCAGCTAAAATACAATTGAATGACAAGAAGCAATTTGAACAGATCTTCCATTCCTGGAATTTATAAAAAATAAACCTTCATCTGTATGACATCAATTCCCCACAGAGCAGACACATTAAAGGGAAATTGGTGCTATGAAATTCAACAGAGACATGAATGATTTGCACTGGAACAAAGTTCGACGATGAACCTTAAGTTTCATAAAGGGGGCACACTTCTATTCATAATGCATACCGTAAATGTTATTACATTTCAACATATTTAAATCAACATATTTAAATTAACACAAAAGCATGGAACAAGTTTGTAATTACCAAAATTGTATAATTCTTCTTTCTGGGATTATTGATGTCTTTGTTTCTATACAAAGTGAAATTCATATTTTCAGGATTCTTCAGTTTCCCATTTGTAAACTGAACTAAAATTGAACAGCAAGAAAAGAGCAATTAAGAATCTTTGAAGAGATCAAAATCATTGTATTTATCATTCTCACCAAAGGTTGTCACACCTAATCAAATCTCAATATGCTTAAATCAGTTTCCAGTATTAAAAACATTCCAGCACTATTTTTATCAAAAAATTCATGAATAGCATCTTAAATGTTGGATTAAATGTAACACATATATAACTAATTCATTCTTTCCCCATGAGTTGTTTAAAGATTATGCCCAAGTGAGCACAAATCCACATCTCTGAACGGGGCGCAATGAAAAATACTGGCATAATCCACTGGCATGGATGCATCTACAGGACAGGTAGTCCTGGACGTACGACCACAATTGAACCCAAAGTTTCTGTTACCAAGACATCTGTTGAGTTTTGCCCCATTTTACGACTGTTCTTGCCACAGTTATTAAGGTGAATCACTGGTTAAGTTAGGGACACAGTTAAGTTAATCTGCCTTCCCTTTTGGCTTTGCTTATCAGAAGGTCACAAAAGATGATCACGTGACCCAGGAAAATGCAACGGTCATAAATATGAGTCGGTTGTGAAGCATCTGCATGTTGATCACGTGACCCTGGGGTCATAAGTGTGAAAAAAAGGGTCATGAGTCACGTTTTCCAGGGCCGTGGAAACTCTGAATTGTTACTAAATGAACTAAAGGAACAATAATAAGTCGAGGACGACCTGTACATTCGTTGCACTCGAGTTCGATCCTCGGCAGAGGCTAATATTTGGAATAGACTCTCCTGCTCGAGCAGGGGGTTGGACTAGATGACCTCCAAGGTCCCTTCCAATTCTGTTATTCTAAGAGCACCCAACCGGTTCCTCCTTACTGCCTCTGTCCGGCCACTCAGCTCGAGGAATCGGGAAACTTTTTTCCCTGTCCTCTCGTACCATCATCCCCCATCACGCTGCCCACCTGCAGGACTCCCGGCGTGGAAAACCAAAAATAAAGGTCAAGCTGAAGGGAACAAGAGGCCCCGAAGGAGTCACAACCACAACGCCGCAGATTCCCCTTTTCCACGGGGGAGACTCACCTAGCGGGGCGCTCTGCCCCTCCTGGGGGTCTCCCCGGTAGATCCACTCAACCTCCCCCTCCATGGCAGAAACACACCACAAACCGCCGCCGCCAGATCCCCGGAAGAGGCGGGGCCAGCTCCAAGCCCTGGCCACACCTCCCTTCCTGGGCACTTGTTCCTCTCAATAAAACCTCGCTCGCCACCTACAGACGAGGAAGAGGATCTGAGCAGCCCGGGGCGGGGGCGGGGGCGTGTTCCAGTTGCTCCCGGAAAGGAGAAAAACAAAATTGAGGTTGAATTCGACTGCTCGTGATTTCAGCAGCTGCACGTCCGTGGAGTTTTCCTGGGCACCACGTGACTTGAGTCCCATTGCCGCCTTCGAGCACAGAGGTCTCCAAACTTGGCAACTTTTAAGACTTGTGGACTTCAACGCCCAGAATTCCTCAGCCAGCATAGCTGGCTGAGGAATTCTGGGAGTTGAAGTCCACAAGTCTTAAAGTTGCTAAGTTTGAGGACCCCTGTATCTAGCATGCTTTTTTTTTCTCTAATTAAAATCTCTTTTCTAGAAACGCGCCTTGATTTTTTTTTCCCCGCCGATATACAATCCACAGAATTCTAGAAAATTGTTGCAAGTTCAATTTCTGCTTTTTTTTTTTGTTTGTTTGTTTTGAGGAATAAGCTATAGCATTAATTCTTTCTTTGGCTATCTCCTTCACTCAAAGGGCACAATATTTTATTTCCTGGGACTGTTCGATTCAAAAAGATCTTCAAAAAGATCTTGATTATGCATCAGAATGGTCAAACAAATGGCAACTTCAAATCTCAACAAATAAATGCTCTGTCCTACATATTTGCAGAAAAAATATCAGAAAATAAAATACAAGCTGAATAGTCAAGACCTTGTTGATGATCCAAACTCTGTCAAGGATCTTGGAGTACTCATCTCAAATGACCTAAGTGCTAGAGCGCACTGTAACTACATAGCCAAAAAAGGCATTAAGAGTTGTTAACCTAATCCTTTCCAAGCTTTTTCTCTGGTAATATTACACTAATAACTAGAGCATATAAAACATTTGCTAGCACCAATACTCAAATACGACTCATCAGCCTGGAAACCCACATTACGTATCTGATTATTACACAGTTGAGAAAGTCCAGAAATATTTCACAAGAAGAGTTCTCCACTCCTCTACTCGTTGCAGAATACCTTTATGCCACCAGATTGAAATTCTAGACCTAGAAAATGAAAACTACGCTGCTCGCGTCTATCTAAGTATAGTATATAAAATCATACATTGCAATACCTGTCAATGAATACTTCAGCTTCAACTATAATAACACAGAGCAAACAACAGATACAAACTCAAGGTTAATCGCACCAAACTTGATTGCAGGAAAATACTTCAGCAAGAGTGGTCAATGTTTGGAATACCTTTACCTGATTCTGTGGTTTCTTCCCCAACCTCAAAACTTTAATCTTAGATTGTCTACTATTGACCCTTACCCATTTCCTAAGAGTCTGAGGGGCGTGCATAAATGCACCAACGTGCCTACCAGCCCTGTCCTATTGTTTTCTTTTATTTTTCTTACATGTACCCATTTCATGTATTCATAACTATGTATAGTACTTATACCTATTTATCTTGTAAGTGATTGACCAATCAAAATAAATAAAATAAATATATATAAATATATTTATTTTGGTGACTAGTGTTTTGGATTGAAGGGTTTGCTTACGAACTGCATGAGTAGTGTTCACTATTTGAGAAATCAGCTTACCTACCTGAAAATAAGTTTTAATCCTCGCTTAAGGTTCTCATTTGATCGAAGAGTGCCTCATGTTTTTTTTTATCCCTTGCTTTTAATAAGCTGAAAACAAATTATGCAACATAATGCAACAGGTGTAATTTCCTCTGAGTGTAGGAATGGACTTTGTTCTTAATTCCCCCCAAAAATCCCAGTGGACTCAACTGGATAGGTATGAAAAGAAATTTTTAGCACACTGATGGGAAAAAAAAAAACCCTTTACTTTTCAGGAAAAGGTTTCTGATTTTCCCTCCCATGGGATTTAGACCTTAGATATTGTATTTCTTGCCTTAAGGCACGCTTAAACGAGCTTCATGAATCCTATTGAGGTTCCAGAAATGAAGCGCTATTGGCCATGAGTAATAGGCAAGGATCATAAAGAACAAGCACACTAAAGAGATAATCAAAAAGTATCATTTATATGATTCAAAGTGAATTGCATGGTGTAATTTTTTACGTAAATTTATTTTTGGATGCTCAAAAAGATCCTAGGATTAAGATTCATATATACAGTGTAACAATTTGCCGGTATCTGCTATCCGCAATTAGATGGGCACCTCATGATAGGGCGAAAGGAGAAAGAAACAACAGGAGACGGGATGAGTGTGCAAAGAAAGGTATGGATACACACCCTTTTATTATGCTACATCAAAAGGAGGTGATTGTTTAAACAGAGCCTAGGTCAAGCCCAGGTCAAAACAAAATACACATGATTTTAATTAACTCAGATAAAGCAAAATTCCAGGTCAGACAGGATCTACAAGATTACAATTCAATCAGGATCTTCCTGCTTTACAAAGCTACATGTTAAACAAACTGATTACAATGTAGTAAGCTATTTCTATAGATGTTTAACTCCTTGTCCCTGTACGTGTGTCCACTTTTTTTCTTTTTTCCGTCCCTTTTTTTCTTCCTTTTTCTTTTCTCTTTGTTTTTTCTTCTTCCTCCTTTCCTCTTCCTTCTTTTTTTTTTTTTTTTTTCCTTTACTCTTTTTTGTTTTTTTTTTTTTTTTTTCCATGCCAAAGGCATGAGGAAGACGAGCTCAATTATACGTGAGTGCATACAAGTATCAAATGCCTGAACAATATATAGTTGCAATGATACAAAGTTGCAAACATATGAATGCCACACAGTTACTACAACAATTTCCTTTAATACTTTAATAATGCCTAAAAAGCATTGGGTTTTATATACATATATACATATGCGAAAACACTTGGGAGAATTCGTTATTCTTCCTACTTTTTCTCCTTCCAGTATATCCCCCATTGAGGAAAACACACGCAATGGTGCAGGTCTCTGAAATTTCTGCTTTAGTGCAAAGTCCTTTGTGGACTTTCCATCCGCAACTACCAAGAAGCTTTTGTAACGCAGCAATCCCGGCTTCTGCATTAACCAAGGGTGGAGCGCACGCGCCGAACGTTCTCCTCCGACTGTCGAAATGCCAGAGTCTCCGGCGGATTTTGCGAGCCGCGAGTGGGCGACCGCTTCCGTGACGTCACTTCCGTCTGGAGTACCGCCACCAGCTTGAGGGGGGGGGAAGGCGGAGACTGGCAGCGAGTGAGTCCGCCCCCTAAGGAACGGAAGGAAGGACAAACGGACGGCACGGGAGAAGAGAACAACGGGTGCCCCTCCCTCCCGGAGATACGGAGTTCGGGACGGGAGGGGACGATCGTCGCCTAATTTTTTTCCAGCGCAGGTGAGGCCGTCCACACGACAGTTACAAAGAGACGACCAAATGTTGGGCGCGCGCTGAGCTGTGATTGGGCAATGACATGCGAGTCGAATGTAGGGCGCGCGCGAGGAAGGGGCGTGGCAGACGGCAGCGGGCGCGCTGCGCTGCGATTGGCTGCGAGGGGCGCGTTAGGGGCAGTGGAAGGCGAGACGATGCGTGTGGCGGTTGGAGGGGTGTGTGTGGGGGGGGGGGGGGNGCTTCCACGCTTTGGGCTTGAGCGGAGGAGCCGGTCGTGATCTCCGCGCGGAGGCATTCCGCCGGGTGATCGGTGAAGGCGGGGAGTGTCGGCCGCCTGAGTCTTCCCAGTGCGGCCCGGCCTCTCTACTTGTGGGAGGGGGGCTTCGGCGGTGAGGTACGCATGCTCCTTGGTGGTCCGAGGGGGCGGCGTGAATCTCTCGCAGACTGTCAACGAAAAGAGCGCGAGGTTGCTGCCGCCGCCGCCACGCCCCCTTTCCTCCCTCCCGGGTTCCCGGCGAGGGCGGGGCATGGACTGGTGAGTGGCCTGAGGAGGGGCATCGCCAGGCCTGGAGCAGGGGTGGGGGGGCGTGTTCGCTTGACGTCCACAGACCTTATCATGGGCCTGTTGCTTTGGAGAAGCCAGAGAGGGGCCTCCCCAATTGACTCTGGTGCTCTGAAAGGGGTCATTCAGCTCTTCTCCTCCCCGAAGAAGCGGGTTTCCATTGAGCGCTGCTTTGCTCGGCCGGTTGGAAACTTCTGTTTTGGGGCGTGTGTGTGTGTGTGGGGGGGGTGTTTGGGGTGATGTTTTGCTCTTGTCTCCTCCCTTCCAAATATCTATTTTGGTTGCTGAATTTAATTTGGTTTGGGCCTTTTCTGGGGTAGGAAAACGTCCAGGTACTTGAAAGCTGAACTTGAGTATCTTTTAAAAGAAAAAAAAGTCTTGCCTGTTTCCGTGAAACTCTAAAGCTGTTCTTCCTATAGGAACCTATCCAACAGTAGAGATTAATTTCCTTGGTATCCTGGATTGAAAGGTGGATATATTTGTCAGGATTTTTTTTTAATTGGGACTTCCAGAACAAATACATAGCTAAACATTTTAGTTATTTTAAACATTGCGGGTTAAGTTCACTATAGCCATATTTTTTTGAGGAGGTTTGGCCGTGAACCTTACATGTTATCTCTTACTAGAAATATAAACAGCATGTATGATGTTTGTTAGATGGTGTTTATTAAATGTTTATTTTGAGATTTGATTTGGTTCTATGGAAATATACCAACAAGTCAGTCTAGTTCAGTATAATTATCAGTTACAGTTTTGTATATTCAAATTACTTTTCTTGTTTAGATAACTTCTCACTCAGATCTTAAATTTGTGAAAGATAGGAAGTGACAGGGTGTAAATGATGCTACTGTTCCCATGGCCACAGTTTTTGTCTAATAGCAATTCTAAAACATAGTTTAGAAGTCTCCCTGTCTGACTCTTTTCAGTTGGGTAATCTACATGGCAGCTTGTTGTGATATCCCAAGTACCAGAGATGAAAGGAACCTTAAATCTGTTCGTTAATACTTGTGTTTTATTACACAAGTATTAACTAACAGCTTTAACATTCCTTTCATTTTGTTCCTTTTATTTAGTGTATTAAAATACACTGACTAACTGCTATTAAGGTTGGTCATACAAAAAACCCCCTCAGAATTATTATGTGGTGCATTTTTCTCTCTGCTATATTCATATTATAATTAGATAAATAACACTGGAAAGTAAAGTGACAGGGAAATAAACAGACTTCTGTTGGATTAGCCTGTTTTTCTGTATAATTGTATTGGACCAGGGATGTCAAACTGGAGGCCAGATCCAGCCTGCGGGATACTTGGATCTGGCCCATGAAGCTGTCCTTGAAACAGCAAAGGACTGGCCCGCGGTACCTCTGCCAGTGAAAACAGAGCTCCGGAAGGCCACAGGAAGTCTTCCTGAGCTCTGTTTTTGCTGGCAGAGGGTTGCAGGAGGCCATCACAGCCAAAACTAGAGTTTGGGAGCCCGTTTTCACTGGGAGAGCGTTGGGCCACCACAGGCACCCCAGCACAAGTGATGTTGAACTGGTCATGCCCAGCCTGGCCCCCAAAGTCAAACACAGCCCTGATGCAGCCCTCAATCAAATCCAGTTTGACACCCCTGTATTAGACTAATGTTATCTATACCAATGTACAACAACTGGAGTTTCAGACAGAAATCTTTCTTCTTCCTATCTTCATGTGCTTGTGATTATACCTGGGATCTTTTTACATACTGCAGAATTTTACCATAAACTTTCTGCTCTTCCTTAACTATGTATCTTTTTTTTTAATTTAAAGGATTAGAAGTCCACAAGCACACATGCTTTTATAGAAGCTCAAGATGCAACTTTATCTTGAATTCTGTTCCCTCAGAATAATCGTGTATAATAAAAGGCAATCGTTTATATTAATTTTTAAAAACATGCTTCAGAAGGATTGCTATATGCTATTAAATTGTATATTTTTTGTGGGATAAAAGTATGTTTTGGGATGTAGATTTTACTTCATTTAGGCAAATGCAATTAAATATTTTTCACTGTTAGTACATACTTGCTGCTCCTTACTTTTCTGAGATCAAAATAGAGTAATAATTATATATAGCGCATGATAAAACCACTTGTCCATGAAGAGATAGTTTTGTAAACCTTTGAAATTGTTGAATTGTTAACAAAATAAATTAAAACATCCATTTGGAAAGAATATTAAAAAGCATCCCTTTCTGAAAGTTAGAGGTGACTAAATAGGACCATGAAACCATAATTACTTGCTCCTTATCCTGTTTTATGTTGGAGCTGTAATGTCAAACTCAGATTGAAAACAGTATTAACTTATTCAAGAAAAGCGTGGGCACCACAGTCATATAACCATCCTAAATTATGCTATCTCAAATAGACATTAAGACTATATATAAGAAAAAGAAATGGTCCTATATTTGTGACAGGTAGCTTGTTAAATATTTATAGCATTTAGATAACATATTAGATAAATATGCAGTAGAAGCCAAAGGTGAGAAAATGCAACCAGCTTCCTAGTCCTGAATATTGAATCTTTTGCACTACCTCCCCCCAAAACAAAGCATCACAACAGCAGAAGAGCTTATGGTTGTATCAATTTAGCATCTTTTGCCATTACTGCACATGGGAAATAAGGAATGACATAGTGTTTTTCAAGTGGCTCTTGAAGATATCTCTCTGGTTATTGATGGAAATAGAATTTTCATGTGTGTGAAATAATTCTATAATTAATTAAATATGGATTTAGCATGTTTATGATGGAAATCTATTTCATTATAACCTATTTAATTAAATCTATTTAATTTAATATAATCTATTAAATTATAGGCATGAGATACAGAGAAAAAAACCCTACAAACTAGCTAAGATCCTTTCCCATAGAAATCAAATGGATGGCAAGTTATAAAACTTGTGAAAAGCAAATCAAAAGGCATAACAGGAAACTCAGGATATTGCAACCTAATGCAACAAACAGCTACTATAAAACAATTACCAAGATCGCAGGAAGAGATCCCAATATCAAAAGACAGGAACTCATCACACACACACAAATCAAAGATTTCAAAGTTTCACACTTACAAAATCAAAGGATCTGACG
Source organism: Laticauda laticaudata (assembly GCA_004320025.1). Taxonomy (NCBI): domain Eukaryota; kingdom Metazoa; phylum Chordata; class Lepidosauria; order Squamata; family Elapidae; genus Laticauda; species Laticauda laticaudata. The sequence continues at coordinate 18,346 of BHFT01035816.1, forward strand.
GGTATAAAAAAGGGTTTCCCTACTCACAAGATTAGATTAATCCTAGGAACTCTATGAGATTTCTTACCTGCCTTCCTATTAATAAATTGATTCTGACTTTCAACGCAGCTGACCAAATCGCTTTGCATTTCTCCCAGCCGGGAAATTTGAATCCACAAAAGGAAAGAACTTTGCCTGTTACAAAAGGGCAGGGGCTTCTTTTTCATTTCCTCAGTTGGCAACTCAGCCAACCTAGCCACCGGACAGGGTCCGGAGATCAAAACCCAGCTGGCATGGGCCTTTGTCCGGGGAGAGCATCCACAAACCCTGCCCCAGAGGGTCTCCTTGAGACTTGAACTCAACGGCTCAGATCTTGTTATTTGGACAAAAGACACACCAACATTCAGGGCAGTGATCTGAACCCTGAAATCAATAACAGCCACAACACATCCTGGGAAGACATGAATCAGTTATTGCATATTTTCCTAACTCAGGATGAACTATTGAAACTATTTTGAGAAAACAGCACAAATAACCAACCAACCTATTAAAGGGAAAAAGCCCTTGATGGAAGCCCTTGAAGAAATAGGAAAAAAGCCCCTCAACTGGTCAGAATTTCAAAAGACAACCCAAAAGCAAAAGGAAAATCCTGATGCCTTTTGGGTTCGTGTCTCAGAGGCAGCTGTGACATAGGCCCACCTAGACCCAAGCTGCCAAAAGGACCAGAATTTTAGCCTTAGCCTTTGGGGACCAGGCTACTAATGATATCAGGGATCACTTCCATTGTAATGTAGCTAACTGGCCCACTTTGGAAATAGCAGAGTTGCGCAGAATCGCAAACTTTGTCTATGACCAAAGGGATAAATTAAAAGAGGAATAAAAAGATATGAAAAGGAAGATAGAGAGACATGAAGAGCTAAGAATTTTGTTGCCATGCACCATAATGCCAGGCAAATACAGTGAAGGGCTGCTGGTATCAGGCAGGGATGCTGGCAATGTAAGTGCAAACTTTGCTATAAATGTGGTAAAATGGCATTTTGGCCGATACTAAACAAACTTGGTTTCGCAGTCAGCCTCAAGATTTGCCCTGAGGCCAAGCAATAATCCATATCCTAGAGGCCAGCAGAAATATATCCAACCTCATGAGACACCTACAGCCCTTTTCCACATAACAACAAATACAGAGATAATGATAGATCTCAATGGGGCCAGGGAAGGGAAGGGATGAGAAGCTTTCCCACTTGGAACTGAACCCAGAAGAATATTTCTTCCAACACTTTTAAAGAAGTGAATACCAAGAGATTGGGATGACTCCATTCCAAGATACTGAGGATCACAGGGTTAATTATTCTACTTTATAGGGACTTTCTTCAGCTGAAGCTGCATGAACACTTAATAAACTATGTTTGGGCTAGCTAATACAAGAAGCTCTACCATTTCTGGAATTTAACAAATATAAAGGAGAACCATAGTCATTTGTTTAATTGTTATCTTGAATGGGGAATTTTGGTGAGTATGGCAATATGTCAAGGTACAAAAACAGAGCTAGTCCATAAGGCTTTTGCAGTTGTTGCAAACTGTTGTGTGTTGGAGGTTGAAACCAGGAACAAAAATCTGGTGGTGTTTTTTTTATTAAAGACATACTCCCTTTAGTATTTTAAAGAACTGGATATATCCTATTCATTTCAATGTTCTTTCTGGCCCAGCAAATATTTTATAATCTGTACAGAAGTTGTGTGCAATTTCCATTGCCATATTTATTTTGGCTGCTCCCTTTTTTATCCGTCTTAGCAGCTTTGAACTGATTATTGCAGAGGATTTATTCCCATTGCTCTCTTAGTTTGAGTTTTTTCATTTGTTTTTCTCTTCTCCCTTCTTTTCTGTTATTGGACTATATACCCCTGTATAAAATTAGACAAAGGGCCACAGATGGCTCCTGGTGTAATAAATGCTAGAAATCCAAATTATTAAATATATTCAGTGAATACAGTTAAATAGCTAAGGCACATAATAGATTTCTTCATGACTTTCAAAAATGCAATAAATAAAATTAATAATTCTGTATCTCAAAAGCTCATTAACAAAAACAAGAAAAGCAAATTTTAGTCTATTGTGTGTATGTATATATATATATCTGCTGTTCAGCTTCCTTCGGGTATTATCCCACATCATTGTAGTACTTTTAAAGTTGTAGCAATGTTTCAGCAGAATCTCATCTGCCATCATCAGGCTTCTGTATTGAGTTTGTATGTGGGTCAGGGTCTATATATATTATATATTTATATATTAAATGTAAGGTATTTTTATTTATAATATTTGACTGACTCACTTAGAATCAAACACTACTATTTAAAACTTATTCTCCAAAACTTCAAGCCAAAATTGTTTTTGTTTGATTGATGGTTTTAAATGGACATGTTTGAGATTAAATCAGAGCTTTGCTTATAAAAACTGTATGCTGCACAATTAAACTATTTCATATTTTTATATTTAGGGCAAGGATGTCAAACTGGCTTTCTTTGAGGGCTGTATCAGCATTATAGTTCTCCTGTGGGCGGGGGGGAGAGACGAGACGGATGCCTCATGCACCACCGTGCCGGCCAAAACAGGGCATGGGTCTACCATGCCTCATTTTGGCCTCCTCAGCATTCTTCTGACCAAAAACGGGCTGTGCAGCAGCCCCACAAGTCCTCCATGTGGCCCATTTTTGTCTGGCAGAGCACTGCTGGAGGCCAAAAATGGACCTCACGGGGCCTCTGCACAGCCAGTTTTTGGCGAGCAGAGTGCTGCAGGAGGCCGTGGAGGCCGAAAACTGGGCTTGGGTGGGCTGAATGCACCCTCCCACAGGCCGGTCCTTTGATATTTTCAGGCCAGTCCTGCAGGCCAGATTGAACCCCACAGGCCGGATCCAGCCCACAGGCCTTGAGTTTGACACCCCTGATTTAGGGCATTTTTATAGAAAGTCTCAGAAAACATGTATAGACTATTATTTTACTTGACCCTAGTTCCAAAATGTGACTATTGCATTGTGGCAAGGAAAAAGAAGCCTTGCCCTTTAGGGAAAAAGGCAAAACTCTTTCTTTTGTGGATTCAAATTTCCTGGCTGGGAGATTTTCCTGCAAAATAATTGGTCAGCTGCATTGGAAGACAGAATCAGTTTATTAATAGGAAGGCAAGTAAGAAGAAGTCCTACAGTGTTCCTGGGATTAATCTAATAAGTGAGTAGGAAAACCCTTTCCTTATACTTCAGGTTGATTTTGTAAGAGTGAACTCTTGAAGTCTTTGGTTTGTGTTTGTGTGATGAGTTCCTGTCTCTTGAGATTGGCATCTCTTCCTGGGATCTTGGTAGGAGTAATTGTTTTATAGTCCAATCTCTGTTTTTCCCTGATCCTTTGTAGCTATCAGTTTGCACCTGGTTGCAATACCCCAAGTTTTCTGTCATACCTTTTGGTAAATCTTTTCCTTCCTGCCATACTTTTTATGACTGTGTTTTGGTGAGTATTTCCTTTCATGTGTCTGAGGGTTTTTTTTTTTCCTTTTCCTTTGAGAGTTTGCTTTTGCAAGTTTTATAGCTTGCCATCTATTTGATGTCTATGGGAAAGGATCTTAGCTAATTTGTAGGCTTTTTCTGTATCCCATGCAAAGTGAGGGCTAATGGAGCTGACCCTCCTTGTGTTTTCACCTCTCCTTTCTTTTAGAGGAATTTTCCTTCCCCTTTTGATATTTTAAAATTTCTTTTTCTTTTCCTAGGGGAAGGGTGAATCATAACTTTCAACAGCATTTGGATTCAAACAGAAGATTATAGATGCAGTTCCAACTCTGCTATTTTTCTTGCTGTAGGAGATTTCTAAGATAAAATATTATATGCCATATTTCTAGATCAGCGAGTTCTATGAACTACTGGCAGGTTGGTGGCTGGGAAAAATGGCAAAATTGCAGTAAATTATTGTTTCTCTCTTTCTATGAAATAATCTCATGTTTGTCTTGGAAGTTTATTTTTCTTATTAATAATAAGCAATGACATTCTAGCCCAAGGACTAGATTGTATTAACCAGGATCTTGATGGACTTGTGCTGTTAGGGATATTTTTTGAGAATGGTATTCAGGAATAGGCAAGTTTTCCTACTTAAAATAGACTAATTTTGAATGCAAGATATTTCAGCTTTCATTAGAAGTTGTTCTGGTAACTTTGTTCAGATAAAGATGTTTTCTCGTAAACCAAGCTTTTAAAAATGGCTCTATTCATTTTTGTCCCAAATACAAAAGTATCTGAATTATTTGAGGGAAAAGGAAACATTTCATCCAATTCTCAGTGTCTGCCCGTTTTTTCAGACAACTCAAAATCCCCTCAGTTTCTGTGCTGGTTCCTTAGCAATTGTACTAAATTGACTCTCAAAACTGTTTACTTCGATATAATCATTGAAAATTGAACAACAGAATGTGTTTTCTATTGTTTAGATTGGAAAAACTCCAACTTAATATTTTATTTGCAATTTGCATCCATTCATTGTTACCACTGATGAATTCATGACATGGAATACAGTTGGGACTGGAATTTAGTTGTAAGTCGAGGCAGTCACCTGACTGGACTTGATTTTATGATAATTCTTATGGCAATTATTAAGCAAAATCATATAGTTGTAAGTTTGAATCATGCAGTTATTAAATGAATCTTGAGGTCATAAGTGTGAAGCCCCAGTGGCCAGAAAAACATTGCAAATGGTCATATGGCCACAGAACACTGCAAACCAGTTGCAGCGGGAATTCAAGTGACTGTAACTATCTTTTCCCTTTTCCTCACTCTCTTGCCTTTGGAATGCTTACCTGGCATTGGAATAATTATAAAGAAAGGAATTGCTTGTGTTTACATACACTGGAGAGGAAGGGATTACAAGAGAGCAAGCAAACACAGCAGCCTGGTTGCTATTTTATAATTCTTTCCTCTCCAATCTGCTCTGGTGGAGGGGAGGGAAAAAAAGTAGGATTAGCATAGAAGAAATTACCTAAATATTGCCTCCTTACTCTGAGGAGCGAAAAGAGGGCAAAAAAAAAAAAAAGTCAGTCACAGNAGAGGGCAAAAAAAAAAAAAAGGTCAGTCACAGAACAGTGCATACTCACTATGACAATTATACCATATGACTGAAAAAGCTACAAAGGTTATAAATGCATGCTTGGTGGCAAAGTTATTTTTCCAACACGATCATATCTTTGTGTACTTGCTGAACAAGTAAGCAGTAAGCAAGGTCCACCTGTATTGTCAAAGAGACTCATAACTGACAGTGCAATATGTTAAATAAATGCTCTGTAGGATACCAATATCATTCATAATTTTTATTTCCAAAAATGGTTCTAGGTTTCATATAGGACTTGAGATATTAAAATAAAAAACAATTGATGACTGTTATATAGAGCTACTTTTGAGTCCATTTTCTAAAATTTATATTCAGAGAGGATAGATAACATTTGGGAATGCTATTAGTGCTGATGAATAAAATTGCCAGCTTGTCTTCTGGTAAGTGAGTGGCTTTTATTCAGCACACCATTGTAGCAAGTATTTTGTGAGAGTAATTAATTCTAAAGGTACTCCCAGTCCAAAAAGGTTTATAAACTGTACTATAATAGGATTCCTTTTGTTTTTAAAACTTCATGTTTTTAGTTGGGGGGATAAAATACCAAGATGTTCATATGCTTATCTTTTTAAAGCATGTTTTCTTTTCTTTTGTAGGATCATGGATTTTCCAGGACACTTTGAGCAAATCTTCCAGCAGTTGAACTATCAACGGCTTCATGGTCAACTCTGTGATTGTGTCATTGTCGTTGGAAATAGGCACTTCAAAGCACATCGTTCTGTTTTGGCAGCATGCAGCACACACTTCCGAGCTCTCTTCACTGTAGCAGAAGGAGATCAGACTATGAATATGATCCAGTTAGACAGTGAAGTAGTGACAGCTGAAGCTTTTGCTGCTCTCATTGATATGATGTACACCTCTACACTCATGCTTGGAGAGAGCAATGTAATGGATGTGTTGCTAGCAGCTTCTCACCTCCATTTGAACTCTGTGGTAAAAGCATGCAAACACTATCTCACTACAAGGACATTACCCATGTCTCCACCAAGTGATAGAGTTCAAGAGCAGAATGCACGCATGCAGCGGTCTTTCATGCTTCAGCAGCTTGGGTTAAGTATAGTGAGCTCTGCTTTAAATTCTACCCAAAGCACAGAAGAGCAGACAAATTCTATGAGCTCGTCAGTCAGAAGCAACATTGAACAACGAAGTGCTTTTCCAATACGGCGTCTCCATAAACGTAAACAGTCTTCTGAAGAAAGGGCTAGACAACGCATTAGGCCTTCCATGGATGATTCTATCATGTCAGATGTTACTCCTGAAAGTGCACAGACTGTGGTTCATTCACGAGATGATTTTTTTTCCCCAGACTCCTTGAAAATTGTGGACAATTCTAAGACCGATGGTGTGAGTAACCAGGAAGATAATACCGTTATGTTTGATCAATCCTTTGGTGCCCAGGAAGATCCTCAAGTGCCCAGCCAATCTGACAACAGTGGGGGAACTATTTCTCAAATGTCTATGGCATCGCAGGCGACTCAAGTTGAAACTAGTTTTGATCAAGACACCACTTCTCAAAAAAACAATTTTCAGTGTGAGAATCCTGAGGTTGGACTAAGTGAAAAAGAACACATGAGAGTAGTGGTGAAATCTGAACCTTTGAGTTCTCCAGAGCCCCAGGATGAAGTGAGTGATGTCACATCCCAAGCAGAGGGAAGTGAATCAGTTGAAGTGGAAGGTGGAGGAGTCAATGCTGAAAAAATAGAACTGAGCCCTGAAAGCAGCGATCGTAGTTTTTCTGACCCACAGTCTAGTACCGATAGAGTGGGGGACATTCATATTATGGAGGTAGGAAATAACATAGAACACAAGTCCACTTTTAGTATTTCAAACTTTCTGAATAAGAGCCGAGCTACTAGTTTTGGTGCCAGCCAGAATCATGAGGACAACATTCCAAATACGACGAGTGACTGCAGAATGGATGGTGATGCCTCTTATTTAATTAGCCCAGAATCTGGGCCTGCTAATAGTCATTCTTCAGCTTCTGTTTCTCATGTAGAGAATCCTTTTAATGAGAGCACAGACTCGCATTTTGTCAGGCCTATGCAGGATGTCATGGGCCTGCCTTGTGTACAAACGTCTGGCTACCGTACAGCAGAGCAATTTGGGATGGACTTTCCAAGATCGGGCCTCGGGTTGCATTCTTTGTCAAGGGCGGTAATGAGCTCAAGGGGGGGCGCCAACAGCTTTCCTGGGTATCGTCGCATAGCCCCCAAAATGCCTGTCGTGACTTCTGTTCGGAGCTCTCAAATGTCAGACAATGCTCCAAGTTCTCAATTGCTAATGAACGGGGCTACTTCCTCTTTTGAAAATGGGCATTCTTCTCAGCCTGGCCCACCACAGCTGACCAGAGCCTCTGCTGATGTTCTTTCAAAGTGTAAAAAGGCCTTATCTGAACACAATGTCCTGGTAGTAGAAGGTGCTCGCAAATATGCCTGCAAAATTTGCTGCAAGACTTTTCTGACCCTCACAGACTGTAAGAAGCACATTCGCGTGCATACTGGGGAGAAACCGTATGCTTGCTTAAAGTGTGGCAAAAGGTTCAGTCAGTCGAGCCATCTGTATAAACATTCCAAAACTACTTGTCTTCGTTGGCAGAGCAGCAATATACCCAGCACTTTGCTTTAATTCTGTTCCTCTGTCCCATGTTGCCAATAATTTTAGGAAAGCATGGAGTATAAGAGGCAAACACTTACAGTGTGATTCTGCCACACACCTTAAAAAAAAGGCTTGATTATTTTTAATACTTGTACCATACCTACCTCACAGGGGTGTTGTGAGGCTTAAACAACTTTTTAAAAGCGCTTTGAAATTATCCAGCTCTGTCACAAACTAAAAAGATTGCAATCCTTGGGAGAAAGCCCCATTGAATGTTCTGGGTTTTATTTCCAAGTAAGCATGTTTAGGATTGGGCTGTACATATTACATAAGGATACAATACTTGGTATTGTTCTTTCTTATTGGATGGTCTGAAAGAATAAAGCCTACTTGTATAGCTAATGCTTAATTAGCTAGTATTGTTATAAGATGAAGGGCAAACTTTTTAATGGCTTTTTTAATGATGTGAAAGCATTTATCTGTATAATAGGTCACTTGGTGTGTGTGAACAACATAACAAAGAGCTCTTTATTGTGAAAGGTTACATATCTTGAAGATGAAACCATCTTTGCACCTCAAAGTGCTTTTAAAGTGTGTGATAGTTTAACATAGTTTTAGGGGTCTGAATGTATTTTTGATTGTTTTGCAGAAACATACACTGTGTAATGAAGGTGCTTACCTTGAATACAATGCAAGTACATTTTAGACTGTCTGATATGTGTGTGTGTGTGTGTGTGTGTGTATACACACACACTTCTGAATACTGCAAAATCTCGGTGTTTCATAGTTTTCCTTTTGTAAAATCTTGTACTAGAAAGTGAAGTGTTTATGTATTATCTTGATAGTGTTTCTAATCAATTTGTATTCAATGTGTTAAAATTCAACCTAAGTCTTAAGTCTACTGTTGTTATTTCAAATAATTTTCATTTCTTGGAAGTTCAGAGTAACTCAGGCTCTCCCAGTTTCTAGCGTTTTCAACCACAAGACCAAGGTAGTTATTTTTTTTTATACTTTTTATTATCCTACCATCAAATTGTAATACATCTCTGTTCACCAATAATTTCTGCTACTTAAGTGTAGTGTCACTGGTAGCTCTAACTATAGTCTCTGGGTTTTAGGCTACCTCTGCAATCTATAATGTAATCCATAATTTTAATGTGGCTGAGATTGTGGATATAGCTGTGAGGAAAAACAAGCAACTATAGAAAGTTAATTATAATCTTTACCCAGATTATATGAAAAAATTGAAACACTAGGTTTTTTTTAATGCAAAATTCTAAATTAGGGTTTTATTTTTAAGATTTTAGTGACATCTGGCAGCAATTTGGTACTTGTCACTATTGGAAACAAAAATAGTGCAAAATAGGGGAGATACATAAATTTACCATCTTGGTGGCACAGTCATTTCTGCTGACTCGGCTGCCAGCATTTTGGCAGTTCAAATCCCACCAGGCTCAGGGTTGACTCAACCTTCCATCTTTCCATGATGGGCAAAATGAGGACCCAGATTGTTGGGGGCAATAGGCTGACTCTGAAACCACTTAGAGAGGGCTGTACAGTACTATAAAGTGGTATTTCAGACTAAGTGCTATTGCTATTTGTTCATGCATTTACTGTATCGAAGAGTTAGTTGATGAGAAGAATAAGCCTGTGATGCCATCTAACCTTTAATGCGGAATGTAGATGTCGTTATAGATATATTGAGTCTGTTAAAATAATGTGTCTGCTAAAATGCACTTGTTGAAATAATTGACAAAAGGAATCTTATAATTCTTAAGCTTGCTTTCTTACCTGTGCTGTTAATTGGACCACTATAGAAGCATATTGAAACCACAGTACATAGCTATTCATCAGTTCTTGCAAGTTTTAGCATATTGCTTTTAGAAAATTATGACACAGACATGCTTTATTATGTGTTCTATTTTATTTGAAAGGCAACAAGCTTAATCAGAATTGACTAGGGACAAAAAGTTAAATCCACCATGTTTAAAAACAATTTATGCTAGCTTGAATAGACTAGCTTCTCATAGTCTAAGTTCACTTGGCATATTTTCTCCTTTCAAACCAGCCAAAAGATTGTTAGCAGCCAACACTGACATTGTATTCCTTGTTGAGTAAGTGGCACTTCCAATATGAGGCAAGATTACTGTTTAAGGCATGAAAGATTAAAAAAAAGTATCATTAATACATACTACATGTAAAGTGTAAAAACAACCCTTTGTTAAATTAGTGCATAAAAACAGTGCAAGTGTCAGCTTAGTCACAGCCTAAGTGTGCCAAATTAAGCAGAGTTACAGTGGTTCATTGTGAGAAAAGCAGAGTGAGCAGAATGTCTGTTTTTCTTTTCCTCTAGCAGCTCTGATACTTTGGGAAATACTAGGCTTATGCTCTAACTGTACAGAGGCATAGAAAATAGTACTATAGATTAGGGATGTGGAATTATTTAACAGATCTTTTATGAGGGTGAAAGTTCATTCTCCAAACTTCTGGGTTGGTTTCCAAACATTTCATTACCAGCTAGAAACATCTTCAGCAGTGATGTAATGTTTCGTATACAGGCTAGGTAATATCTTCAGTGGAATTTAGGGGGAAAGTATTACCTAGCCTGGTAACAAAATGTTCGGAAACCAACCCACAAGTTCGGAGAACGAACCTTCACCCTCATCCTACACCCGAACTATAGATATTTGCCACTATTGCAGATCTTCTATGTTTAAGTTGATCAATTGATCAGATTTCCAGCCCTTAAAAATTGCAAAAATCTGCTCAGCTATATATCTTCTCAAAACCACAGATCTCTTATCTGCAAGCTGATCAAAATGATCCATCATTGGTTGATGCCTGCCAGCCATCATCTCCATATCAAAAAACAATGTCAAAGTAGCAATGCAAGTTAGATCATCTTACCACAGTTTTTGAGAGAAAGAAGTGGATTGTCTGTCGGCAGAGGTTCTGGGGTTGTGACATCTAAACCAGCTGCAGCAATTTGCCCATTCACTAAAGCTTCATAAAGATCATCCTGATTGACTACTGCCCCCCTGGATAAAACAAAATAAGAGAAATGGGTTTTATGTACACTTCTTTTTTATTCTATTGTCTGATTCTTGGAGACCTGACAAGTTCTTGTGGCTTTCTTGGCAAGGTTTTCAAGAGTAGTTCGACATTGCCTCTGTAATAGGGCTTTGAGAACATGGCTGGCCCAAGGCCATCCAAATGACTGTGCCCAAAATGGGACTAGAACTGTCTTCTAGTTTCTACTTTGATGCCTTAAGCACTACACCAAACTGGCTATTTTGTTTTTATGTCCCATGGAAATACACGAAAATTCCTGATTTTGTCCCTTTGTGGATTTTGGCAATTCAGAAATAACACAAAATGTTATTTTCCTTACTTATAGATCTCACAGGTGTAACAAACAATCTTGCACTTGGGGAAAAAAGTCTTGATATGTCACATCATGATGCTGTGACGATGTGAGTTGTGACACACCTGCCTTAAAACTTATTGCACATTCCCCCCCCCATCATATTGCCTTTTCATATTCGGTGATATCTTTCAAGATTCAGTGCTTGTGAAATGCCCTTCTCAAAGCCTCCAAAACAGAAAAAAAAATTTCTAGAACTTTTGCCCAGCTAACTCCAGTAATCATAGACCCCTAGCCACTCACCTGTGGTCTACCTGCAGATTAGAAGGGGATTAGCAATCCCTGTTTTTACAAAATGTTTTGCTTGGCTGTATCCAAAACAATTCCAAATATACTGGAAAACGTGACAGTGCCAATATTCAAATTGAGAACAGCAATAGTGATAGAAATGATTTTAAGGATCAAACAGAAGGTGTCATTTAAGGCATAATCAATTCCTAGTTTTAACAAATACACTGAGCAGAGGAAAGTAGACTGAGTTTCTCTCTGAAGTGGCTGAGGGTTGAACCTAATGATCATCATTTGATTATTTTCAAACATGGTGCTTGAATATAATGGATACACAGAGAAAACCTTAGATCTGAATTATTTAAGCAACACAGGATTCTGATAACACAGGAAGAAGTAAAACTATGTGGAAATATATCACGGCAGTGGTAGTAACCTCCACAAAATTGGAACTCTATTCCAGGAAATAGGTACATTTCCCTTCCTGAACACAATGTCATGTCCACAACAGAAGTGGCAGTGGCAGCAGCTAATGCAAGGATGGAGAAATACTGAATGAAGCATTGATTGAAATATCAATTTTCTTCAGCAACAGAAATTAATAATCAGCAAGACCTGATGCAAAATATCCCATGTAGCAATCGCAGGGGCAGTAGGTTTGCTCTTTTAGGAATAACATTGTTTAAATAGTGGCATTATAGTGATGGATATTCAAGAGATACAGTATTTATCTACCTAGCTGTAGAATATCCTGTTGGGATGTTTACATACACAGGTTTTTTTTTCTTTGATTTGCCCATTTAATGAGTCACCCACCAAAAGCATTTGATGTCAACCAGTTGAAAAAGGCTGATCTATTTCCATACAGTTCAGTTGCTGAAAGTGAATTATTGGCCAGAGGCAACTTTCTCATGGCAGGTGCAAAATTGAGAAACAATGGGAGCTGTGTGCTATGAAGAATACAGGTGAATCTGGGTGAATTCAGTGATATAGAATAGGAAAGAATAAATAATGGGACAATGTTTTTTTTCACCTGCTTGTATTGATGAATACTGATGTTTTCTTCATCTTACGAAAGAAGTCCCGATTGCACATCCCTTGGGTTTCAGGCACCAAAGAACAAGTTACAATGACAAAGTCCGACTCCTCTGCTAGCTTATCAAGGGATACTTGTAAAACAGAACAAAATATTGCTATAAATTATTAAGAGACTAGATTGCTTTTGCTAGCCTTCAGTCACCAATTTTTCCAATAGGTCAGTTAGCAAGGAAACTTGCCAATGAGTCATTTGTGTGGGTGTAGGGTGATGTTATATTTAAGCCTAAACTATTTTCTTTTTAATACTTTTTCTTTTTTTACACTTCACTGGTAAAATCAAGATAGACCATTGTTAAGCAGAGTGTTTCTTCTACTAGTTTTTAGCCAATGATATGAAGAAATAATTGCATCTCTATTACATTTGCCAACAACCACAGGTATAAACAAGGGAAAATAATGATCCTGATATTTAAAAATAATCCAATTAATGCTTACTTTTGAATGATTTAGGAGGTCAGTTTTAAGTTGCTGTCAATCAAAAATCTAAACATCTAATTTATGCTGTACTTTGATAATTTATTAATCTCCTAATCTGCTGTCATCCAATGTAATACTTTTTCATCAATGATCCTGGTTTGTTCTGCTAACCTGGAGCCATGTTGGATGTTCTTTAGACAAAAATTAAAGTAAATTCTTACTTTCATCCGATTTATATTTCAAGTTACTTAAGGCATCTATATTCCTCATCCTCTTTAAGGAAAGGCCTGCACACCTTTTACAATTCCCATCATAAATGCAAAGATTAAAATTTAGTTATATCTCTCCAAAAGTATAATCAAGTATTCCAAGAATTACTTCATGTAAATCTTGTTTAATCTCATTAAATATTTCATTAAAGTTGTTTTCTATTTAAATTGTTTGGAACAATCGGTAGATAAAAACATATATAAACAAATTCATATAAATAAAACATAACTCTCACCAAACTCTGCTTTTAATTCCACAGCAGCTTCAGGTTTGGGGTGACGACCTGTATACAAAAACTTCTTGATTCCAAAAGGTTTCAGGCGATATGCTATGGCCTGCCCTAGAAGCAGAAGGAAAATATAAAAATACCTCACTCTTGGTATGGTAGTTGTAAGAAATATAGTCATTTCTGAAAAATCAAAGGTGTTTTCTTCCCCAATTTGGTGTCCCTCATATGTTAGATTTCAGTTCCCCAAAATAACTTCCAAATAGGCAAAAGACTCCACTATGAGCCAAACAATTAAGGAAAACAATTCCAGGATTATAGATATGAACCACAGCCATGTCTGATGAATGCAACCCCTATACCACCCCAACTTGATCAAGTAGAAAAGAAAAAGACTCATGGCCCATGATTTGCCAAAAATATGCTAAAGCCAAAGTGGTCACAGAAGAGGCAAAGCTGGATCTGAGAATTTGGTGCACAAAAGATAAGTGTTAACTCTCCCTTGATTGGCAGGGGGCCAGCCAATCAATGCTCCATCGAATGAAAAAGTACTTTTCTGTGAATATCCTGCTAGATGATAAAAGCAAACCACAATTAGCCATGTTCAACACTTGTCCTAAGTTGGTCAGTGCCAGCCAATTTGATAGACTTAATTGCTAGTCTCAATTCATTATAATCAGCTCTACTTCAACTAAGTACTGTCAGTTGAATCAAGTATATTTATTTAAAAGTGTATTCCAAATTATTCGGGTGGCACTGTTCCAAACAGACCCTGTACATAATCTAGGGGTTCTTGACTCATGATTCCTGCTTGAAAAACAGGTGGCAATCATGGCCAGGAGGGTCTTTGTCTAACTGCAGGTTGTGTACCAGTTACACCCTTTCCTGGGCCAACAATCCCTCCTCACAGTCACTCATGCCCTCATCACCTCCCATCTTGGCTATTGCAGCATGCTCTACATGAGGCTGCTGCTGAAGAGCATCCGGAAGTTTCAGTGCAAAATGCAGCAGTCCACATGGTTTTGTGAAGACCTCAGTGTGCACATGTATCATCTCTCCTGTGAGAGCTGCATTGGTTGCCGATTTGCTTCCGGGTGAAATTCAAGGTGCTGGTGGTCACTTCTAAAGCCTTCCTGGCTTGGAACCAGCTTATCTTGAGGGGTCATCTCTTGCCAGTCACATTTACCTGACCCACTAGAGCCAGGAGGCAATAAATCTTGCGGGTCTCATCCCTATTTGGTGGGACCCAGAAGAAGGGCTTTCTTTATGGTGGCTCCTCTGGAATATCATTCTCGCAGGCATTATACTGCCCTAGGGTGGGAAGGGTTGTTTTATGAATTTATTATTTTATTATTCCTCATTTTATTATTTTTATTTCTTTCACATTATTTTTATATTTATATATTAAGAGCTGTGGTGGTGCAGTGATTGGAATGCAGTACTGGAGGCTACTTCTGTTCGGCAGGTCAGCAGTTCGATTCTCACCAGCTTAAGGTTTACTCAGCCTTCCAGCTTTCCGAGGTCGGTAAAATAAGGACCCAGATTGTTGCTAGGGGAAATATGCTGACTCTGTAAACTGCTTAGGGTTGTAAAAGCACTGTGAAGCAGTATGTAAGTCTAAGTGCTATTGCTAAGTGCTATACCCGTGTAAGCTGCCTTGAGTTGCCATGTGCGAGTAGGGAGCAATACAAATTTTCCGAAATAAATAAGTGTCTACTCTTATTCTCATCTGGAGCAGTATTTGAAAGTTAAAGAGTAATCCACAGGAGAAAGTCCACTTTGCACTAGACTGCTGATAACCTCAATCTCAGTTTTGAAGTTCAAGTCTCCAGTTTTGAAAAGCTGGCACCACTGTACCTCTCCACTGTGTTGCGCTTGCTGCTGTAGATACTCAGTTAACAATAACTTGGCATTGATTTGAAGTTTGAGTTGAGCTGCCATTTAATTATCCGAACCTACCTAATTGAAATCATTTTCTATATAAAAGAAATTTGAATTTCCAGGTAGATATTTTAAAAAAACAAGGATTACCTATTCTTCCGAGCCCTATAATCCCAACTGTGCTGCCTGAAAGTCCGTAGCCACACATCCAAAGAGGCTTCCATGTCGTCCAGCCTCCGCTGCAAGAAAAAATCAAAATGCAAAAGGGGCATTAATTAATTACTTGCAAGAGGCCAGTACTATGGCTATAGAATTCTCCCTGTGCAATCCAGCAAGAGACTTAACAACTGTTTACTGTTGCAAACTTAACCTTTGTCCTAAAGGCAGTTGCTTTACCAACACCGCCCCCTGAAATTTGCTAACATACAACAATCATTGTATGACTAACATCCCAGAATGGTAGATATCTGATTACTGTCACCTCCAAATATTCAAGCCAGTACAATATGCTCCCCATCTTTTATCCCAAACAAAATTGCAGATACTTACTTCTTCACTTCCACCACTGATTCGGGCAGCCTGCGAGATGTTGCTAGGAGTAAAGCTACTGTCAGCTCAGCAGTGGCATCGGTCAGGATGTCTGGTGTGTACCCCACACGGATACCACTAGAATTTTAAAAGGGGCTTGTACTTCTCATTTTCATCACCATTTCTTTGAGGCAGGCACTTTTAAGCAGGGTAATTGAGCACCTTAATCATATAGTACGTAGGTCAAGGCAGCAGGACTCTTTCCCCATAAAAGAGTGGAAGTAATCCCTGGAATAAATCCTTTGTATATAAAGTAATCCAAAGCACCAACAACATGTTTTATCTTTTAAAATTTATCTAATCGGAGAAGAGGTGCATGAGTGAACTGCCCATGGATGGGCAGTAGCATACAGAAAATAATAAATGGAAGAAAGTGTTCTGCTTCCCCTTTGACATAATTGGCTTCTAAAAATGAATGTATGTAACATAATAAAATACAAATGCTTTGTACTTTACAATAATCATAGTTTAAAAGCCAAATGGTTTAAGTATGTTGAGGCAAGTAACTGAAGTTCTTAAAAAAGGACACAATTCTTTGAACCTTAAAACCCAAGCTACTTTAACCAAGCCCCAACCAATTAGTGATTTTTACAAAAGAACAGCCTTTCCTTTAAAGAGATTGGACCTGCATTATATATATTTCAATTGCTGCTTTTCCAGGAAAAAGAACTCTGGGTTTTAGTGGCGAAAAGAAATTGGGCAGACTCTATCACTTAAACCTCCCACTATAATTCTCTCCTAATCTCCCCTGCTCTGATAGCTGAATAGCTGAATTTTAAATTATACAAGACTTACCGTTTTTTAATTTCATCAATAGCTAGATGGTCATATCCCACTGACAATGTACTAATTACTTTGAGGCTTGGCCCTGGAAAAAAATGAAGACTGCATGCTCAGAATGAAAGTCATTAAGATGAAAACAAATATTATTTACAGCATGGCAAATAATAGTTTATATCAGCCTTATCACTCAGTCAACTACCACAATATTGTCAAAGGTTGGCAAGCAAAAAAGATATTTTTCAGTCTTTGAAAAACCTAGTTCATTAATAAGACACAGAAAAAATGGGTAAGATTTAATATAAACATTTAAAAAAAAATCAAAAGAACCAACGAATGGAAACCCACTCTTTATGTAACTTGGTTTACAAACTTTATTTGCATCATCAGTCAACAAAAATTTAGTTCAAGCATTAAAGTCCACTAATCCTAATCAATCAGTGGAATGGCAACTAATGCACAAATACCATCCTTATCTCAATCAAACATTTTTAAAAGATTGTTTTCTTTTTAGTGTGCATTCACAGCAAACCACAAACCTTTTGTAAGATTCTGGAATATATAAAGGTTCCCCTGTCCAGTCGTGTCAGATTCTAGAGGGCGGTGCTCATCTCTTGTTTCTTAGCCAAGGGAGCCAGCAGTCAGAAGAAATTTCCATAGTCATGTGGCCAACATGACTATATGCCAAGGCATACAAAATGCCAAAGTGGTACCTATTTATCTAATCCCATTTGCGTGCTTTCGAACTGCTAGATGGGCAGGAGCTGGAGCAAGAATGGGAGCTCACCCTGTTGAACAGTGCTTGTGTCTCAAACCTGGGCTGTCTGCTTTCCAGCTGACAAGTTCAGCAGCTTTAACCACTAAGCATTGCAGCTCCTTCTGGAATATATAACTATCTAAATTGACTTAAATACTTATTTTGGGTGAACAGTCCAAATCATATATTGTTAACAAACAGAAAACTGTACAGTTCTATTTTCAGGCTTAAAAATGGCCATAGCAGTTTTTTTAATGGATTTTAAGATACCAAATGTTTAGCAAGTCTCTTCCCCCCTCCCCTTTTTTCCGCTCACTAATTTTATGAGATCAATGCGTGAGGAGTAAAAACTCATCACAAAAACCTAGGGACTTGCACAACCAATAGCTGTACAAGAGGAATCTCCTGCTCAATGCTGGAATAAGAACCAAAATCCCTTTGCCCCAAAAACCCATACAACACCTGGAGGGGGCAGGGGAATTAACAGAGCCTTCCATGCATTCTTACTGAGGTTTTGTAATACAGTAAATTGGGCATTTCTGATAAACAAGTCAAATCCACAGGATGACCTCCATGTGTAATCCTAATTCAGACTAATACATAAATATTCAGTTCCAGAACAGGCTATTCTGAGGTACTTTAAGAGCCTACTCACACATTCAAATGAAGTCCGAACAACAGGATTTTTTATATGCAAACAAACCATTATTTAAAGGATGAGATTAATTACTTTTATGTTTAGCACTTAATAGAATCATGGCTTAAAATTCTTCAGCATTATGGTTTATTATATTTAAAGACAAAGGCCGGAATTTCTTCAGCAGATGCCACAGAAGCAGAGAAATATGAATGCAACATAAAATGAGGGGATTTAACAGCACATCTGGCTCAGGGAATGTTTTTCAGATCCAGACTGTCTGGCCAGATATCCTGAGGGGTTGGAGGCAATCCTTCACAGAAGGAAGGAGACAGGAAGGAAAATAAAGCTGGAGTTGGATCCAATCCAAATCATCTGGGGCTTTTCCTCTGAAAGGAATTAGAAAACTAAGTTTGCTCTCCTAGAGTGAAATACTGCATTATTCTCAAAAGTTACCAAAGCAGCTAATAAAAATTTCCCTGCTGTGTAATAGTTTGGTGATAGTGAGCAAGGTAATGTCTACCTAGGTAACCTTCAACCTATGACCACGATATTGGAAAATTCATGGCTAAGTGTTGATATCATTAAGCAAGACATCACATGATCGAGACTTGGAAGCCTCCCTGCCGTCTTCCCCATTGACTTTGCTTGTTGGAAGATGGCTGGGAAGGTCACAAATGACAATCCTGGGACTCTGGGATGCTGCAACTACTGCATATGCAGGCTGTGGCCCAAGTGCCACTGTGAGGACGCTGCCATGTGCAAGGACCATGTGTAAGCCACTTTTATCAGCGCCATCATAACTTTGAATGGTAGCTAAGTGAAGACTACCTGTAAATACCTCCATACCCACAACCTTTTCAAGCAATAATGCTGGTCTTCTCCACACTCACCTGCTGCATCTAAGACTTCCTTGTCTATCCGGTCAGACAGGAGACACAGGAGGCCATCTTTGCCAGCTACCCCTGCGAGCAATTCTGCCTGTGGGATTGGTTCCTCTGAATCCCACTGTTGGATGTTGCAACTAAAAGGGAAGGAAGAGGCAAGCCAAAATTAGATCAAACAGCAATCTAATGTCCTGAAGGCTGCAACCTTTTTATTGCATAAGCAAACAAGGACAACTAATTGCGAAAATAAATTTTGGGGACTTTAGGGCAAAATTACTTCACTTTGGAGTTATTCGGTATTCCTATTTTCCTATCCCAGAGGATGAAAAGAAGAATGAAAAGACAGCTACTCCTTCTCACAATGAATAACAACTTTGAAAAAAACAAAGCTCACCCTGTTAAATATTTAAGGAAAATAAGATATTGTTAATATGTACGTGGACTTGCATTTTAGACATCGAGCCCCAATCACAGAGTAATTCCCAATAATTTCTACTCCCAGGGATCAACTAGAGAAGACCCCGAGTGGCTATATGGCCTTCTTCGGTTTGGACTGGCCAACATCTGTGAAGGAGGATAGTAATTTTGGCAGAAGTGGGAAATTGTAATAGAGCTAGTACATATGGCTCTAAGGTTTGCTCCATCCACCTGGGCCAATGCTAGTTTAAGGAATTTAGATGGGTGAAGGCAAGAGCAATGGTGGGTCTCCCACACTGCTCTAAATCAGGGTTCGTCCCAACCTCGGCAACTTTTTAAGACTTGTGGATTTGACTTCCCAGAATCCCCCAAACCAGCCATGCTTGGGGGTTGAAATCCACAAGTCTTAAAAGTTGCCAAAGTCGGGACACCCCTGCTCTAAAGAGAGGGGCTCCTGCAAAAAGGAGATGAGGTCCAATCCGTGTCTTCACCGCAGAATCAGGATCCCCAAACGCAAAAGAAGGAAGGCGAAGGGGGAGAGGAAACTTCCGATCTGCCCGTCGCCTAACGCGGGGCAGGATTGAACCCGCGGTTCTTATTATCCTCCCTGCCTGTCTTCGGGGAGAAGGAAGCAGCGAAGCGGCCACCCGCGCCCTCCCCGCCGCTTGTAGCCCCGCTCGAAGGCATTGCAGCTGCGGGCCCGTGAAGCGCTCTTGCTCCGCACCACTTACAACGAACCCTCGGCTCTCATGGGAAGCAAGCCTTTCTTTCTTTCTTTCTTTCTTTCTTTCTTTCTTTCTTTCTTTCTTTCTTTCTTACAACGCCGCCCGCCCGCCCCCCCCGCCCGTTCTNCGCCCGCCCCCCTCGCCCGTTCTGTTTACACGCGCGCACTCGCTTCTCACGAGCGCGTGAAGTAAAGTTTGGACACGCATCCGGGCTGCAAAAATCCCCAGCTGTCAGCTACCGGCTGCGAAGCGTCGGTTTTGGCGGTCCAGGTGTTCGCAGCCTCCACCCCCGCCCCTCCAGTCGCCTGCTCAAAGGCCGCAGCCCTTCCGGAAGGCAAAATCCTTGAGGAAAAAACACGAGCCGGGCACCCCCGCGCCCCCCCCCTTCGGGGAAAGAAAGGCGGGGGGGGGGACGAAGATTCCCCTTCCTCGCTTTGCGTTGAGGAAGCCGGGCGAGGCCACTTACACGCCGGCCTGAGCCAAGACCGCCTGCCCCGCCGGGGGGATCCTGCGAGTCACAAAGACCTTCATGAGCTGCTGCACCGCCGAAGTCATCCGAGCGTCTCGGCTGGAGTCCGGCTGGGGCGGTCCGGCCTACACCGCCTCTTTCACCCTCGGCCCGGCTGGAGCAGTCGGCCCGGCAGCGCCCCCTGGTGCTCGTCGCCCGCCACGTGAAACATTTTCTCTCCCGGGCGACCTCGGGGTTGGAGGGAGCCGGGCCTCCCACCAGCTTTTATTTTCGGGTGAAAAGAAAGAAAAAGAAGGAAGGAAGGAAGGAAGGAAGGAAGGAAGGAAGGAAGGAAGGAAGAAATAAAGAAAGAAAGAAAAAGAGAAATAAAGAAAGAAAGAAAAAGAGAAAGAAAGAAAGAAAGAAAGAAAGAAAGAAAGAAAGAAAGAAAGAAAGAAAGAAAGAAAGAAAGAAAGAAAGAAAGGGAAGGAACGAAGGAGGAAGAAAGCAAGGAAGGAAAGGAAGGGAGGAAGGAAGGAAGAAAAGAAAGAAGAAAGGAAGGAAAGAAAGAAAGAGAGAGAAAGAAAGAAAGAAAGAAAGAAAGAAAGGAAAGGAAGGGAGGAAAAAAAGAAAGAAAGAAAGAAAGAAAGGAAAGGGAGGAAGGAAGGAAAGGAAGGAAGGGAGGGAGGAAGGAAGGAAAGAAAGGAAGAAAGGAAGAAAGAAATGAAGGGAGGAAAGAAAGAAAGGAAAGAGGGAGGACGGAAGGAAAGAAAGGAAGAAAGAAAGGCAGATCAGATTGGGTGCAATGGAGCCGAGGTCTGTGGGATAGTTTGGCAGGTGGAGCAGTAGCGATTGTGCAGATGCGTGTGTAGAGGAGGGGATGGGGGCAAGGACTGTCCGCTCAGGATCCTAACATTAGACTGGAGGTGTTTTGCGTAACCAGTAAGCAGCAAGAGGTCTGATCAATGTGATATTTGGGGCAAGAAAGGTAAGCAGCTCAAAACTGGCACAAACGAGAATAGGCGACTTGGGTGCTTGTACCAGTACTTGGTCGGCAGTCACAAGCTGAGAGGATTGACTTATTCTCCCAAGCAGCTGAGGACAAGAACAAAAGGTGAAAGAGAGAGCCCACCTGGAACGAAGGAGAAATGTTCCCACAGTGAGAACAATTAACCGATGGAACAATCTGCCTCCTGAAGTTGTGGGTGTTCTGTTGCTAAAGGTTTTCAAGAAAACCTTGGCGGGGGGGGTGGATTAGAAGACCTCCAAGTTCCTTTAGAGACCCATTGATTTTATGTGATGTTCTCTGTACTTTTTAATATGTAGCAGGGAAAGAGGGGGATAAGTCATCTCAGGGACCTTGCTTTGAACAGAGAACAATATTGTGGGTGGTCTGTGCTCTTTACTGGTGTGTTCTTGTTTTGGAGCAACCTGCTTGTGTGAATCAGCCCTAAATCAATCCATCAAGTGCTAAAAGGGACATGATATTCAACTGAATGAAGACTCGTTCAGCTAAAAGGAGACACTCCAAGCAATGATTGATCTCTGTTAAGGACAATTTTATTTTTCGAAAAGGGGGGTTCTAATTCTGATTAAAGAGAGCACTTTGTTAATAAACCGAACATTATAGACACTTTGTTAAAAAAAAAAAAAAAGAAAAACAAAGTTCAACACAACTANTTAAAAAAAAAAAAAAAGAAAAACAAAGTTCAACACAACTAGCATGGTTGAAGTTGAAAAAAAAGTCAGAAACAAATTTTGGACTTCCGGAAGGCTTATTTTAATGAATTCAGAGGGAAAGTGAGCAGCAAACTATAGCTCAAGTTTCCAAAGTGTAAACAAGCCAAGAGGGATGAGCCTGCCTGGAAAACCAGGATACTGAACACAAAGACATTAAAAACAGATCAATAAAGTAAAATAAAAGAAGAGAGCTTTATGAATGAACAACAAGCTAACTAACAAGCTGAGACACAAAATGGAAGTACATGGAGAAAAAGGGCGAATAATTAAAAAAGAGTTTAAAATTTGGACACAGAGTCAGAATGGTTAAAGTCCAGCAGGATACTGTACACTGCATACCTGCTCTGGCGGACTTAGTGGCAAGGATAATGTTTTAAATATGAAGGCAACACCAAATTATTATCAGCAGAGGGAAATCACAGTTGAAAAGCATCCCAACAGACTGACACCCTTTTGGGGTTCCTACCACACACTTAACACATATATATTCCTTCATTTAGATATTGTGGGAAGACACTAAAATATGTGTCCTTGTGTTTAATAGTAGGATTATGAATAGGCATAATAAAAATGACATTCTAGTTAAATGAGGCCCCTTATAAGCAGAGAGAGGGACAGCAACATGTAGGGTTTGGGAAGACCTATTCTGGTCTTTTCTTCTTGTCTTTTAAAAAAAAATAGATACACACAGCCAATCTGACTAAAGCCCCTGTCACACTGCACCAACGGATGCAAAGAGGATGTAAAACGGACAAAAAAGCTTGCCATCCGTTGGTTTAAACGCGATCTGTACTCACTGCCTCGTTTTGCATGTCCTCTCTAGCCGTCCAGCAATCCGTTTATTGACGTTCATTCCGCTCAAAAAGTTTTGAGCTGCTCAAAACTTTTGCGCGGAAAATGTATCCAATTCAATCCATTCTGCATGTCCGCTATGCATCCGTTACGCATCCTTTATGCATCCGCTATATCTGCTAGGCATCCGTTACGCATCCGCGCAACTCGCATCCGCTCGACGCAGGGAGGAAGCGGAACGGACGCAGAACGATGCACAGAACAGATGCCTAGCGGGCAGCACGGAAACAAAGCGTTCAAACACAGCAAAAATGTTCGCAGAGGGACCTTATCTCGGATATTATATGTCTACAGGATGCCTACGAGGTGATGCCTAGAGGATGCAAAGGGACACATACTGCTATAAAAAGGGGGAGCAACACATCTGGCATCTCACTTTCAGAACAGCAGCCCTTCGGGTGCGGACCTCTTGCAGCCTATCTGCCTCTTCCTCTTCCACAGCATCCAGTCATGTCCACCATGGATCGTAACACAGTCCTTTTGCAGCCACCATCCTTCTGAACAGTCGAAGCCATCACAGGCTCTGTGAACTCTACTACGGGAAAAAAGCGCCACCAAGAAGCAATTGGTACAAAGATGGTTCACCAGAAGAGCAGAGGACGGACTGTCACAACAACTGATGGTGGGAGTCAGGATGCGAAGACACTCGGCATTCCAGAACTTCCATGAGGATGCCTACCAGCCATGTTTGACGAACTTTTGCAGTGCTGAAACCCAGGTTGACCAAGACAAAACACCAACTTCTGGCCCAGCCTGGAAACTGTCTCAAGGTGGCACTCGATTTCCGGCGTCACCTGGCCTCAGGGACCACCTACAGGAGCATGCAGTACGCCTGGAGGGTGCCACCAAACACCGATCAGCATTGTGGTCAGGAAGAATAGTGCAGGCCATCATCGAGAATACATGAGACTCCTCAGTGCCCCTCCACTGAAGAAATGGAAAAAGTTGCAGAGCTCGTATCAGAGGTGGAACTTCCCACAACACCGTTGGAGCCATTAGATGGCAAGACGTGGCCTTCAAAGCCGCCAGCCAAGTCGGTCCCACTTATTTCAACTACAAGGGCTTCTTCAGCATTCATCCTCTTTGCCATGGTTGATGCTGAATACAAGTTCATGTACATCGATGACTCAGGCAGCGGCTCATCTTCAGATGCCCAGGTATACGCCAGTCACCTCAAGGAGGAGCTGGAACACAACCTCATCGTAGGCTTCCCAATCCAGAACCCCTGCCCAACGACACACAAGATGTGCCCTACTTCATCGTGGGTGATGACGCCTCTCCCTCACAACCTACCTCATGAAGCCGCACCCTCCAAATACCTCACCCGTGAGAGAGGATATTCAAAATACAGGCTGTCCGAGACAAGGCGATGGGGTGGGAGAACGCCTTTGGCATCCTGGCCAAAGGTTCCAGGTACTTCTCACCACATGCAGCATCACCCAGAGACTGTGAGGAGGATCGTGGAAAGCTTGCTGCATCCTGCACAATCTCATGCGCACCGCTACCAGTCTTGCCAGAACAGGCTTGTGGACCTCCACAAGGCAAGGGAACATGTGACCTGGGGACATGGAGGCAAGGCGAAAACCTGATAGACACTGAGGATGTGCAAGGCCCCAACAGAGCCTCACGTGAAGGGAAGAAGCGCGCAACCTCCTGAAACACTGGTGCAACTCCCCAGCTGGGAGCTGGGAGTGGCAAGAACAGGATGCAAGATGCCTAATGGATGCTTCCTTCAGCCTGTCTCATCACACTGATGAGCTTGTCCATGTAATGTTGATGGCCCCACAATGAACAGGGCATTTAATAAAGAGTTGTGTTTTTGTTGACACTAGTTGTGGATGATTGATTATATTGTTATTGATATAAGGGCCATAGGTGTGGCACCTGGGAGGCTGGACCATCCAGTCCACAATGCTTGCACAGGAGGTTTATCTATCCCACAGCTATTACCCATCCCACAAGGTATCCCTGCCCATCCCACAGCCTGTCCTTAACCCATCCCACAAGCATGGCAAAGGCTTAAACCATTTCTAAAAGTTTCCACAAGACTTTATTAAAAAAAAGAAATTGAAGCAAGTGTCGTGATCAAACAATAGACTTTCATTAACACAAAGCTATATAGACCAAAATGAAGTCTCTGGCACTCCTCATTGTCGCTCCAGCTCAGGGGTGAAGGTTGCAGGTGCTTGTGGAGGTGGTGGTGCTGGAGTGATCTTGTCACAGCTCCTCCAGAAGCGAGAAGCAGCATGAAGCCCCGAGCCCAGAAGAGTGAGCCCTGCTGCAGAAGCCCCAGCAGAACCAGAGTGAGGCCAGGGGGCGGATTGTACCTGTCCCTCTTGCAAGGCTGCAGCAGATGGCTGAGCTTGCTGTGCTTCAGCATGGTTGTGGGGTTGGCTGGCAGGCTGGCAGAACCAAGGCTGCAGGAAGGCTGCCAGCGAGACAAGCAGGAAACAGAAAAAAAAAAAAGAAAGTGCAGCAGGCAGCACAATAAAAAGGATGGCAGGCAGGCATGGCAGGCAGCACAGGCTAGCAGGAAGGCTGGCAGGCAGGCATTCACAAGGCTGGCAGGCAGGACATGCAACAACCAAGGCTTGCAGGCAAGGCAGGCCACAAGCTGGCAGCAAACTGGCAAAAGGCTGGAGGCAGGCAGACAGCAAGGCTGGCAGGAAGGCTGGCAGCAAAGCTTGCAGCGCAAAATGCAGGCAGACAGGCAAAGGCAGTCGAATGTGATCTGGAAGCAGAGTCTCTTACTCTGAATGGTGACCTGCTTCCAAAGTGCTATCCGTTATATCCGCAAGCTGCAGCAATGCATCCTCCCGCATGCGCAATTAATGCTCGCATCCGCTAGGCTTCTCGCTGTGCATCCGCTAGGCTTCTCGCTGATGCATCCACTTCATCCGCTGTGCATCCGTTCTGCATCCGCTGTATCCGTTCTCCGCATCTGCTTGCTGAGGCCCCCCGAAGCCTGCGGACTGTGGCCATCCGTCCCATCCGCTCCCATCGCTAGGCTTCGTCCGCAATCCGCTTTCCATCCGCCCTGCCGTCTCCCCCCGTTCCGTTATCCGTCCCGATTATGCACAATTTTTGCCCCTTCTGAGAAGCAGAATAACAACGGATGGAACATTTTGCTCGTCCGTTTAATGTTCGACTTTGCCATCCGTTGGGAGTGTGACAGGAGCAGGCCTTAAGCACAGTGTTCAGCCTTCAATATCCTTCTTGCTATTGCTTTGCATCTTTGTCGACTGCCATAATAAACCGGGGGGGGGGGAAGGGAGGTAGAAAATAAGTTGGGAAGTTGAGCTGGAGTGTTACATCATCTATTTGTATAAATGGGAGAGGCGAGCATAAACTAGAGTTAGCGTTTCTATGCTATTCGCTTAGCTTTCATTCTCTACTGCGCAACTGCAAAGCCCGTTATTCAAAATATGCCCAAGGTCACGACGAAGAGGCCTCATCAATCACCTGAAGATGCCCACAGATCATTCCACAACTTCTAATTGGACAGTCATTTGAACTATTGGGAGGGAACATTACCATCACTTTCTATAGGGAAATTGCGCGCCTAATTTCTCAGATTCCAGAATTCTTCTGGTTGCTAATTCACCTTCACTTTCAGTAAAAGATATCTTTTCTCTAAACTAAAGAGGTCTAAGTATTTCTTTCCTGGATTTGGAAATGGAGCTCCGCCTGACAACATGTGCCATATGTGCATTGTGGATCCAAGCAGCTTTAGCCTCCCATATATTCTACAAGTCAAATGAGAGTAATGAAAATCATAATTGTGAAAGTGGGAGTGAAGGAAGGAGAAAAAAAGGGCCGTTCTTAAGCCCATGTCACACAGCACCAACGATGGAAGAAGATGTAAAATGGAGAAAACACTTGCCATCCATTGGTTAACGCGATGCATCTGTCTTCTGTATCACTGCATCCTTTTTCATACTCTCTATCCGTCCAGCATCCGTCTACTGACATTCATCCCGCTCAAAAAGTTTGAGCTGCACAAAACTTTTGAGCGAATAAATATCCAACGGCATCCGTTCTACATCGCTACGATATGAGGGAACATCTGTATCACGTCCGTCGTCATCCGTTACGCGTCCGCTAGGCGATCCACTTGCGCATCTGCAACTCCACCTCCCATCCCTCCAGCAGAAAACGACACAGGAGGAAGCGAAACAGATGCGGACCGGACACGCGCACGTTAGTACAGGAGTAGAAAGGAATGAAAGCAGATGCAGCTCGCATACAAAGCATTAAAATGGAAAAAATTTCGTACGACGTATCTCGGATATTTAGGATGTCTGCAGGATGCCTGGAGGATGCAAAAGGACACCTAGCGGAAACCAATATTTCTATAAAAAGGGGGAGAAATCATCTGATCACTTTCAGTCCAGCAGCCCTTGCTGGTCAGACCTCTTCAGCCTTCATCTGCTCTTGCGCTTCCACAACACTCCAGTCATCTCCACCATGGATCATCGCACACTCCTTTTGGCAGCCGCCAGCGTTCTACAACAGTGCGAAGCCTCTACATGCTCTATTCACCTGTTCTACGGGAAGAAAGGAGGCGTCCAAGAAGTGTACGTGTCCGAAATGCGATCCGAGAAGAGCCGAGACGGACGTATAACAAGCTAATGGTGGAGCTGAGGAACGAAGGACTCTCGTACATTCCAGAAACTCAATCGAGATGCCGCCACCTATTGCTGACAAGTTGCTGGAGCTGGCTGAGACCCAGGTTCGACCAAGCAACACCAACTATTTCTCCCAGCCTGGCCTGGCTGAATGCACTGACCTGCACCACCTGGCCTCCGGGACCACGTACAGGAGCATGGCAGTACACTGGAGGTGCCACCCAACACCATCAGCATTGTGTCAGAAGAATGGTGCAGGCATCATCGAAAGAATACTGGAGGAGTCCTCCAGTACCCCGTCCACTGAAAAAGGCTGGAAGAAGAGTCTTGCAGCAGACAGTGTATCAGAAGTGGAACTTCCCACACCGTTGGAGCCATAGATGGCAAGCACGTGGCCTGCAGAAAGCTCCAGCAATCAGGTCCACTTATCACAACTAACAAGGGCTTCTTCAGCATCATGCCTTTCATGGTTGATTGCTGACTACAAGTTCATGCTATAACATGCTTCGACAACGGGTCATCTTCAGATGCCCAGGCTATACAACGCAGTCACCCAAGGAGGCTGGAAACGCAAACTCATCATGCGACTTCACCAATCCAGACCCCTGCCCATGACACGCAAGATGTGCCCTACTTTCATGCGCGGGGATGACACCTTCTCCCTCAGAACTAACCTCATGAAGCCCTACACTTCCAGATGCCCACCGTGAGAGAGAGATCTTCAATTACAGCGGCTGTCCAGGCAAGCGCGGAGTGTGAGAAACGCCTTTGGATCCTGGCAACAGATTCCAGGTACTTTTACCACCATGCGTATCGCCAAGAACCGTGAGAGAGATCGTGAAGCTTGCTGCTATCTGCACAATCTCAATGCGCACCACTACCCAAATGTTACAGAACAGGCTCGTGGACCTCCAAACAAGGCAATGGGACATTCAGCCTGTGAATGGAGGCAGGGCGAAACTCAGTGACATTCGTGATGACAGCCCCCAACAAGAGCTTCACGTGAAGAAAAGAGAGCAGCGCAACTCCTGAAACATGCTTGAACTCTCCAGCTGGAGCAGTGGAGTGGCAACAGGAATGGTTGATGCTTAATAGATGCTTCCTTCAGCCGGGTTCATCACCATCTGATGAGATTGTGCCATGTATGTTGAGTCGGCCAACAATGAACAGGCATTAATAAAGATTATAGTTAAAGTGTTGTATCAATGATAAATTTTATGATAATAAAGGCCATAGGTGTGGCACTGGCGGACATCTACAGTACCCACTATGCTTGCACTGGCAGCTATCTATCCTCACTCCTATCCTGTACCATCCCACAGCTATTACCCATCCCAAAGGATATCCCTGCCCATCCCACTGCTATCTTACCCATCCCCACAGCTATTACCCATCCCACAGGTAAACCCTGTCCAATCCCACAGGTATCCCTGCCATCCCAGCACTCATTACCCATCCCACACTATCCCTGCCATCCCACAGTATCCCTCCATTCCCACGCATCCGTACCATCCACAAGCATGCAAAGGTTTTAAACCATTTCTAAAAATTTCCACCAAGACTTTATTGACAAAAAAATAAAAAGCAGATGTGAAGCAAAGAATAACTCTTTATTATAACAAACTGTAAAAGAAAAATGACCAAGTAAATGTCCCAAGCAAAGATTAAAGTCAACAGGTAGCAACCCAGTCTCTGGCCTCTTCTCAGTCACTCTGAGGCGATGCCAATAGTCTCAGGGGTAAGGTCCAGGTGCATGTGCGAGGGGCTGCTGCTGGAGTGCTGGTCTGAGGCACCATTGGGGTGCTGGCACCGAAGAGACACGGATGGCTTTGTGGAGGAACTCTCAGAGAGCTGCTCAGTCCTGTGATGTTGAGAGCCCGCTTCCCATGACATGGGTGTCAGTCCCTGAAGACGAATGACAGATGTTCTGAGCTGGCTTGGCTGCTAGGATGGAGGAGAGAGGAGTGTAGCGGTATGTTCTAGTCTGCAGGTGAGTAAAGGTGAGGCATGGGTGCATCTGTCGCCATGGGTGGCATCTTGGTGTGCGGTGGCATCTATGTGTGGGTGCATCTGATAGCGTTGTGCATCGGTGCATTCGACTGTACCTGTGCCTGACTGGAAGGCTGCCTTGCTGTTGGAAATCGTCGTGTAGCCGTAGCCGTGGTAGGGCCTGTGGTAAAGCCTTGGAAGGGCTGTGACATTCACCTGGGTGGAGGAGCAGACCTGGACTGTGGTTGGCAGCAGGTTCAGCGGCCTGGGTTTGCAGAAGACCTGTGATCCTCTCCTTGATCACTGGTACTTGTGATTCGGACTGTCATGAGGTCGGCTGCATAGGTGAGGAAGGCTTGCTATTGAGGATATGTCGGTGTGTACCAGCTTGAGACGAGGAGATCTACCTTGCATTTGACAATGCTGTGTCCCTATCTCACAGCAGGACAGCTGTGCTCCTGTCCTCGTCTGGCTCTCTGCACTCTATTCTGTGAGGTGGATGTTGGCGAGCTCGTGAGCTGTGGCGTATCTGTCTCTCGGTTGGCCAGGCCTTCTACTTGCTCCCACTGCCCGTCAGGGGGCTCCATGCGCTCCACCACAGAGTGCACTGTCGGGGGGTCATCATCGGACCGCTCCACAGATACACTGCCGGATACAGGGCTGACTCTGACCAGAAAGAACTGGCTCTTGTGACTGCCTGAGAAGAGTAGACAGAGGGCTGCTCTCGGTGGCAGATCTCAACCTGCCACAGAAGCTGCACTTGGCATCACGTAGGTTTTCCCCGCGTGACTGACCGCGCTCTGCGACTTCTGAGCGTCAACTTCCCTACCAGTTGTGCATGTGCTGTTCCACC
>BHFT01035817.1:0-17940 GCA_004320025.1 Laticauda laticaudata
CCTGTCCTATTGTTTTTTTTTTCTTATAAGTATCTATCTCATGTATTCAAAACTATATTTATTCTTATACCTCTATCTTGTAAGCGATTGACAAATCAAATAAATAAATAAATACATAGAAATGTCACCCCCAAAGCACCCCCCAAAGCAATTAATCCAGGCTGCACAGAAACACAAGGCTGTACCGCTCACCTGGCCCATAGGAACACAAGGCTTGTGTCGCTTGCATTGCAAACAACATGAGGTAGTGAGGGGAGGGGGGAAAGGGCAAAGGAGGGGACTTGCCCCATGTGCCTCACATGCCTGGCTTGACCACTAGGCTGCTTCTCTCTGGTTCTTTCTTCTTCCTTGCACACAAGGAAAGCAGCAAAGGTTTCTGTCTGTTCCCCAAACTCTGCCAGAAATGAGTCTTTGGGACCATGCAAGGCATCCTGCTCCAAGAGGCTGAACCAGCAAAGACTCATTTCTGGTGGAGTTTGGGGGAGAGAAATAAAAACTTCTGCTGCTTTCCTTGCATGAAGCCAAAAGTCTCTCTCTCTCCCCCCCTCCGGCCAAGAACGTAGTTGGAGATGGTATCCTGTGATCCCAAATAAAGAATGATCGATTGGTAGGAAAACGGGGTGGGGAATTTTCCTGCAGACTTTTGTCCTGAAGCCACCATCAATCAAAATTCATATTAGTGGTCCGCGGGATTTAAAATTATGAACTTGGTGGTCCCTGAGATCCAAAAGGTTGTTGACCCCTGTATCAAAGGACAGATCTGAAATTAATGATGGGTGGAGTCTGTTTTTACCATCTTATTTCTCTGATCTGTCCTCCTGGTGCTTTCTCCTTCTTCCCATCTTGTCTGATCCTACCCAAAAAGGATTCAGGGAAAGAAATAGATGGTTGCTGCCAGCTGTCTTAACTTATAGAGTGCTTTTCTATTTAGACCAACCCTTTGCCTTCCTTTGCTCAAAACCAATAGTCTCCAACCTTGGCATCTTTAAGACTTGTGGACTTCAACTCCCAGATTTCCCCAGCCAGCATGCTGACTGGATGCCAAGGTTGGACATCCCTTTTCTAAAACAAAAGTGGTTGTTTGTAGCCTTAACAAATTTGTACAACTCCCTGCCCCATAAAAAAATTCCTTGCACCAATTTTATCTGGATCTCTATGTCTTTTTTGCACTTTAATATAAAGAATTTTAACAAATGTAGTAAAAATTTTACCTTTTTATTCATATTGTTATGTTGTATTTTTGCTGGTTTTATTATAAACTGTCTTGAACTTGCAATTAGGAGATTATCATCAGTGTTGCATGGCATTGTTATAGCATTCATGGTTTAATATCATAGTCTGCTTAAGTATGCATGAGTTCCTTATCAGGGGTCATATCTGTTTTAATGTGGTGTTGATAACACTTATAAATAACATATGAACATTCCTCTAATTAGCATACTATCCAGTTTGGCCCTAAATAACATACACTGTCATGGTAGGTTTGTTTACAGTTACTCTAAAATAAAATGCTTCTGAAAATATATCAAACATGTACTCTGACACTAAAAGGGAAACATTTTGCACGTTTGTACCAGTGAACTGAACATTAAATCTATTTTTCTTTGCTCCCATTTAGAGAGTTTGCATCATTATCATCTGTACTTAAATAAATGGGCTGAAGCTGAAAAGTTCTACCAGGTTATAAAAGGATCAGCTTAAATGAAAATCTTTCAGGACTGAACTACTAAACTATCCGTAATTTCTTTCATTGAAAAGGCAAAGGAAGTACTCAAGGGAAAACAATGATACAGTTCTCTTTGGGGAGCACATAGATAATGGTACCAATATTTCCGGCATGGTGATGCAGCTACTGAGATAAGTTTGTTTTCCACTTCCTTAACTATCATACAGGAACTATATTTCATTTTGGTGCATAAAAACAGTCCATGTCTGTTGCCATTCCAGACTTTGATGGCTCAGAATTGGGGTAGTGAAATTTCTAGTATATTAAGGAAAAGAGAATGTGGTACTACAGCAATAGGAATAATTATTGGCTTTTTTATATAACAGGGATCAAGCCAACAAAAGAATCTTTTTAGGAAATTATATGTTTGTTGTCAAAACATAAATGTCTAAATTAAAAATCAAGCACATTCCAAGTAAGGAGACAGATTGGCAATTATAATGGCAGGCAATGGGAAAACAGGACATACTGTAAGTTTGTATCTATTCTCCCAATCCTTTGCTTGTCTCTTTCTCTGAATGCTTTTCTTGTTCTGGGTACATCACTTCTATTTAGTCTGCTTATTTCGGATTTCTATTAATCCATAAAATATGATCTATACAATTTTCTTTTTTTAATGGACTAACATCTCAGTGAGGTTTATATCAGAGGGGGTATTCAGCAGGTTCTGACCAGTTCTGGAGAACTGGTAGTGGAAATTTTGAATAGTTCGGAGAACCGGCAAATACCACCTCTGACTGGCCCTGCCCTCATCTATTCTTTGCCTCCCAAGTCCCAGCTGATTGGCTGGGTCTTCTTTTGTTGCCCTGCACAGGAGAACGGAACTGGAAAGCAGGTTAGCGGGGTGGGGAGGGAATTGGATTTTGCAGTATTCTTCCCCTGCCATGCCCACCAAGCCACGCCCACCAAGCCACGCCATGCCCACCAAGCCACACCCACAGAACCGATAGTGAAAAATTTTGAATCCCATCACTGTATGAAATGAACTATGCCCTTCTATAGGCAGAAGATCAGCAAGCTTCCGATCTTTTCTACCATATTATTTCTACATTTTTGATAAATAGAAATCCTATTTAACAAAGTGGTATTTAAATTGTATCCATCACTTCAGAAATATGGGTCAGTACACATGCAATGACCTAAAGTACTCAGTTCTCGGAAATGCACATTTTTTTCACCCAATGCTTCCTCTTATGCGAGTTCTGGCATTATTCATTTATCTTTGTTTCTTCTCAGATTTATGAATCCTTGTTATGTGTAACAGATGTCTCCAGCTATGCAAGACAAAATTAGATCTGATGAATTATGGCTGAACAAGCATTCTTTATATGGAATGTTATAAAGAAAATAGTGTCCCATAATATTATGGGATAAGGAATGTGGTCTCTGTATTAAAATGGATTGCATTTTTATAAATGCACTTCTGTGCATGGAATTATGGCGGCATAGTCCATTTTATATGCCTAATGCTAAAGATGAAAGAAGAGGCAGCGTTCAAATGTCTGACAAAAATAAAAAATAAAAACAACGGTGTGATACCCAAACACACACGCACACACACACACTCACACACACACATACCACAATGGCTCAGCAGTTAAAGACACTGACTTTGTCAACTGGAGAGGTGACAGCCCTGAGCTCCATGCAACAGGGTGTGCTCTCAGTGGAATACCTTGCCTTCAGAAGTTGTGGGTTCCCCATCACTGGAGGCTTTCAAGAAGAGACTGGTCAGACAAGGACAAGACTGGTCCTTAGCAATGGTCATCCCTATCTTCAAAAAAGGTGACCCCAGCCTAGTTGAAAACTACAGCCCAATCTCACTGTGTTGCATCACGTGCAAAGTCATGGAATCAATCATTAACCAATCCATTACCCTCCACCTAGAATCAAACAACCTACTCTCAAAAAAAAACCAATTTGGTTTCAGGAAAAAATTGTCCTGCAATCTGCAACTCCTACATTGCAAAAACATATGGACTACACTACTTGACCATGGTAAAGCAATAGATGCAATTTACATAGACTTCTGCAAAGTCTTTGATTCAGTGGTACACAAACTACTGTTAAAGCTAAACTCTTATGGTATTTCTGGATCCCTTCATAAGTAGATTACTGTGTTCCTATCAAACAGGTAACAAATAATAAAAATAGGAAGCATCCTATCAAACCCTGTTAACAGCGCCAGTTAACAGCGATGTCCCCTAAGGCAGTGTTATCAGACCCACACTCTTTATACGCTATATAAATGACCTTTGTGATCACCTTATAAGCAACTACATCCTGTTCACAGATGACATAAAACTATTCCAACAATGCTACTGTCCTTCAGAGGTACCTTGATTATGTGTCTAAATGGTCAAACATTTGGCAACTCCAAATCTCAACCAACAAATGCTCTGTCCTACACACTGGTAAAAAAGATCAGTACACCAAATACAAGCTAGACAGATATGACCTCATTGACGACCCTCACTCTGTCAAGGATCTTGGAGTACTCATATCAAACAACCTAAGTGCCAGAACTCACTGCAAAAGCATTGCCAAAAAGGCTTTAAGAGTTGTAAATCTAATCTGACAAAGCTTATCCCCCATTAATACTGAATTGCTACCTAGGGCATACAAAACCTTTGCTAGACCAATACGTAAATACAGCACAGCTGTCTGGAATCCACACTGTATATCGGACATTAATATAATTGAGTGAGTCCAGAAATATTTCACAAGAAGAGTACTACATTCCTCTGCTCGCAACAGAATACCCTATATCACCAGGCCTGAAATTTTGGGCTTGGACAATCTTGAACTACACCACCTATGGTTGGACTTAACCGTTGTACACAAAATTATCTGCCACAATGTGCTACCAGTCAATGACTACTTTAGCTTCAACCGCAACAATACAAGAGCACACAACAGATACAAACTCAATGGTAACCACTCCAAACTTGATTGCAGAAAGTACGACTTCAGCAACAGAATGGTAAATGCCTGGAATGCACGACCTGATTCTGCAGTTACATCCTCAAACCCCCACTCCTTTACCCTTAAACTATCCACTATTGACCTCACCCCATTCCTAAGAGGTCTGTAAGGGACATGCATAAGTGTATCATCGTGTCTACCGTCCTTGTCCTGTTGTCCCCATTTATTTGTACCTATTTCCTGTATTCATACTCATATTTATTCTCATGTTTATTCTTATATCTATTATCTTGTAAGCGACTGACAAATCAAACAAATAAAAATAAATAAAATTAAATTTTTCTGAAGTGGTATAGACTCTTTTGATCAAGTTGGAGGTTGGATTTCATGACCTCTAAGGTCCCTTTCAACTCTGTTATTCTATCTTCTACTTGCCCCAGCTTCTGTCCACCTAGCAGTTCGAAAGCAAGCAAATGCAAATAGTTTAATAGGGACCACTTCAGTGGAAAGGCAACAGCATTCTGTGCACCTTCGCCATAGAGTTATGGTGTCCACATGACCACAGAAATTTTATTCAGATAACATTGGCTTCTTTGGCCAAGAAACAGAGGTGAACACCATGCCCTAGAGTCGGACACGACTGACAGAGAAACCTTTACCTTTTTATACACAGGGATACATGCACACACAGATATATTTATACACAGAAAGAGGAGAGAGTGTGCGTGTATGTGTGTATTGCTTTGGTGCAATAGTTAAGGCAGCAGGCTAGAAACTGGGAAACTGTGAGTTCTAATTCCTATTAAGGATACAGCCAACTAGGTGACCTTGGGGTAGCTATTCTCTCTCAGTACTAAGGAAGCAGGCAAATGGCAGACCACTCCTGAACTCTTGCCAGAAAAACTACAGGCAGTCTAAGCAATCCCCAAGACTCAATGCTGACTCAAAATCACACATTGTACTTTTTATTGCTTATCTGTTTGACTCAATGACAGTTTTGTGTCAGCTGATACTTTCACAAAATGTGCATGAAAAGCATCATTGTATCACTTACAAAATATATTCAACCATACTGAAGCAAACTGTGAACAAAGTAGGTATCACAGAAAATGAGAAACAAGATCAATTGATGTTTTTTGCTAAATAAATTTATTATATTAGAAATATATGTATTTGCATATATACTGTATTGCCCCCTTATTTGGGTTTTTTCCTTTACTCGGTTTCTTTGTGAGCTTCCCACAGGTGTGAGAGTTAGGTGGCATACAAATTTGATAAATAGATAAATCTAATTTAAATTTTTGAGAGATGCAGGTTAAACTAATGTCAGGGTTCCAAAAAAACCCAACTCCAATTTAAAAACTCTGAGACAGGCATCTTCTCAAAGTTTCCTTTTATTAGAGTACTTATACTGACACATCTGGGGAAAATCCAAATCTGAAAGTTCCAGGTTTTCCTCCAATAAGTAAAAAATTACAAATCCACCCCCTGCACCCCTCATTCCATCACATGCCCCAATCACTATCCGTTCCAACTTGAGACATCCCCTCAACTATTCCTAAACCAGGTGCAGGAATAACATGACCTTGACTTTAAAGAAGAACACTATTATGTCTAACCACATACGCTCCATGAAATTCCCTCCTCCCATTTTCTCAGGCTCAAGAATGTGGCAGTGTGGAAGCTTCTGGTGCTATTATGGCTTCCAAAGCTGACAACTAATTTGTAATGCAATACTCAAGAACACGGTAGTGTTGTGTTTTGTTTTGTTTGCTTGCAATGTCTTATAACAAGACATATCACTTGAGCTTTGAGTTGAATAGAAAGTAGAATTATAAACTGAATGAATAAAAAATGAACATTGGTAAGAGAATTATGATTTTTGATAAATACAAGACAATGCTTTTTATCAAAGCTATTAGTGGCTCATACAA
This sequence comes from Laticauda laticaudata, assembly GCA_004320025.1. Taxonomy (NCBI): domain Eukaryota; kingdom Metazoa; phylum Chordata; class Lepidosauria; order Squamata; family Elapidae; genus Laticauda; species Laticauda laticaudata. Next base: position 6,586 of record BHFT01035817.1, read on the forward strand.
TTAGATTAGCTAAACACATTTTGTATTTCTACAGAAATCTTGATATCATCTCTTCAGTGAGATATCTTTCTTTTACATGCACGGTCCCATTCTGGACATCTAAACAATGACACTCATCACCCAAACATCAGAAATAAAAGAAATAGTATATTCAGTAAAAGGCTCAGAAACCACTGTGAATATCACTGCAAGTTATTTGCTTCAGAAAAAAAACATTATTTTGTGGCAAGACAAGGAAGCCTTATCATTTTAATTCTCCCCACCATTATCAAATGCTATTATTAGTAAGTGTAAGCACAAGATTAAAAAATCATTAGTCATTATGACTAAAAAACCAGAACAAATTTGCCAACGGTATCCAGATTTTCCCTCCTGCCTTGTCTTGCGCATATTTTTTCTGGTATGCTGTTAGATTCTTCACACATTATTTCCATCATCCTGTTTCAAATAAGACAGTCTAGTTTGTTCTATGCTGTATTAATAAATGTAGGGCTTCCTCAATTCCCCCATAGACCTGAGATTTAGCCATTGGTAACCTCATGGGATGTTATAACACAGATGCTGGATAAGTTAAAAGAAATTAAGTCATGAGTACTTGTATATATTATAAGAAGACTAACTTTATAAGGTCTTATAAATGAACAAGGAATGGTAGCCCTAGCAATGACTATATTCAGTCTCTAATTATTCTTATACCAGTTGATTTATATCATCACAGTTCATGTTCATGTTATAATACAGTGAACTATGTGAAAAAAACATTAGGGTTTATTTCTTCCAAAATAAACAGAAAATTTTGTAGCTGTTCAGAGTATAATATATGTTCCACAAGAAATTTCAGAAACATAAAACCCTAGTAATGTAAAAAGCATACTGATCCTTTAAGGTCTCTAAGGAAATGAAATTAAAATGGGCATAACTTATCAGGTTGTGTTTTGATTTTAATTCCAAGACAGCATATTCCTTTGAAGCTGCTCCTACCGCTAGGCCATCAGATGCTAGGAGGTGATTATGATAATATCTACTCTAAATTTTATTCTATTTTTTATATTTAGTTTTATTTTTGTGCATAGCCCAGTAACAACAACACTGACTTGATTTGATCTTGTCCAGTTGGATGTCTTGCATAATTACTTTTTGTGCACATATCAGACAGCACTATTGGATCACTTATAGAGGTAGATATGATAAACACTTTGACTGAGCAGCAGGCAGCCCAAACTATAATTCGAATAGACATCATGTGCCCTGGTGTAGTTTTTGTCATATGACACTGTATGCTCTTCTGACCCAATGACTAAGTTGCCACAAAGCACTGAAGAATAGAGTTGTTCCAATGAAGAAAGCCTTTTCGAAGCTATGAAATTTTCTAGAACACTTAATGTAAGAGAAAAAAATTTCCATTCCCAATTGTGGGAAGCCCCCCCCATCAAGAATTAAACATTTGGGGGGGGGGGGGNCCCATCAAGAATTAAACATTTGGGGGGGGGGGGGAAAGATGTAGAATATTACATTTCTCCTGAAGGAGAAGAGGAGAAAGATGTTCTTAAAAGGCAGAAAAGGCAGCCCCAGTCTTCCTGCTATAGGAAAACAATAGAAGCCTGAAGTCTTAGGAAGGAAGATTTTGTCCCTATCCAGAAAGATGAGACCACTCTGTTCATAAGCAAAGAACAAACAAAGACTCCAGATAAGCAACACGATTAGGCAAGCCAAAAGTTGATTAACTCATACAAACACTTTGCATTTCCCCTTTTGCCTGTAGAGCCAGCCCATGACCCCATGGAAATCTGGTAACCGTCATTAGAATATTAAACGACTTGCACAGGAACAGGCATCTCAATCACAAGACACCAAAGAATTTATAAAAGCCTGGTGTTCTGTATAAAATAGTTTACTCCAAATCCTCCAAATATGATTGGCTAGAAAAGCTGGCATAGGGATTGGTTCACTAGAAACCAATCCAAATGAGCCGCCAAAAGGCGGTTAAATCAAACAACCGTCATTTGCTACAAGCCGGCAGGCAAGCCGCATATAAAGGCTGCCGTGGCTAGAGCCAAACTGTTCCGTTACTGTTTGCTGTTAACAAATAAAGAGTTATTTGTTGGAACCTGGTCTACCTCACGTTTTTGCGGACGGAACACTGGTGACGAGGATGGGATCGTCCTAAAACGTGAGACTGTGCACGCGGCAAACTGAAATCCAGGCTTCAGGCTTCAAGCGATGGGCCAGAAATAAGCGATCGCCTGCTATGACCCTTGCAATCCCATCATGAAGAGGATTGGGAACTCATAAACACGTAGACATCGTTTTAAAAAACTGTTACTTAGAAAATAATGAATGGCGAAGATCTCATACCAGCGTAGGAGGGCTGTCTCTTAACAACATTGTGACCAACGTGTGTTCAAGATGCCAAAGCACTTGGCAAGCCCAGAGACGTAAACAATGACGACATGGCCCGACTACTCACGCGATATATAAAGGCTCACATCAGCCAAACACAGTGGATGTTCCAATTATCTCGATCAATGGACACGAATTCTACACTTGGAAGAGACCAAAAAAGTAAGGCGAGAAGCCGATCTACATGTATTTTGTGGTCAGCCTCCGCAACTGGGGGGAGCATGCGAATTCCTGAACTTAGAATAAGCCCATGCGAGAATCGAAGTGGATAGATTGGGAATTAAAAGACTCTATTTCAAGTAAATTTGGTCTAAATAGAACCCAATAGTAACCGAAGCTCGAAGGCAATCACGCAGAAGCGCCACTGCCGCCATGGAGCCGTGAAGAAAGATACAAGCGGTTAACCACCATGAAATCAAAGGAAAGACACGAAGAATAAGCGACAAAAATTAGGCTTATACCAAGAGGGAAGCAAGCAATTCCCACCACTACATACACCATGAAGATTTTTTGACGAGACAATCAAAGGAATCCGGAGAGGCCTTGATGATGAGCGATCCACCGCCCTTGGCACGCCCAAACAAAAAAAAGGCGTGAAAAAGAAACTAGCGGGAATCGTGGCCGGGTGCGGAAGAAACCAACGCCTCCAGGAGCTGATTGCAGATGCCTTGATAGCCATCTGCTTGAGAGCATTGCAGAAAGGGTATCACATCGAGAAGTCCCTGTTTAGGAACTGGAAATGAAGTAACAGCCCTCACTAAGACGCAGTCCATCTCTCCCAATAGATGAGCAACACAACGTTGAAGGTCGGAAAACAACCAAGAGAAACGTGGGGAGCACAACAAACGAGACAGTAACCGAAAAAACCCATCAACTGTCACTATCAGAAGTGTCAGACTGAAGCCGGCACAAACAAGATTAAAGTCAATCGTAAAAAAACTGAAGGCACCCCTGTGGAGATGGAATTGCGATTCCAGGGTCTTTCTGGTCAAAATGGTCGACGTTGGACAAAATAAGAGACAAGACAGGTTCACAAATTACAAACTAAAAGAGCTCCAGAACACAAAAATATTAACCTACTGAAAGGATACCAGGGGAATCGATCCCTGTGGTACGGTCTAGGACATTTCCGAGTCGCTTACAAGCAACATGATGAAGTCCATTGGCTTGCACAATAGTTGAACTCGAGACCTTGATCGCCAGCCTCCCTGGGCAATCGAATGGTTTACACATTGGGGCATCGGGATGACCCGGAAGTGGACCGAGTGGCGGCAACGCGAGACGTGGCGAAAGAAACCTGAATCCACGAGTTCAGGACGTTTTTGATGGCTTCCCTTAGGAGGTATTGGGACCGGGCCAATTTCCTTTAGCTTAGGACCCACAAAGAGTGCCCCTATTAAGAAAGAATTACTGAAGGCCAAGACGAGAGCTCCCCTTTGCATTAAAAGCAAAAAGTGAGGAACAATTGAATAAATTAATTGACCAAAGGGGTTTTGTGAACCTGTTAGACCGCAATGTCATAAATGGGAGAGTCGGCCAATAGTAAGCACCGGTTAAACCTACACGGGTCAGCTTACGCATTCTGCGGAGACTACAAGAGGCTAAGCCGGCTGAACCATCTGCGCCTGCAAACAAAGACTCAGACCGTGCCAGTCGTACAACATTATGCTACACCTCAGATCGGGGGAGGATAGATTTTTGCCAAATCTCTAGAATCTAGCACAAGCTTACCAACAGCTTCCATAGATCCCCTTAACGGCCGAGGCACAGACAATAGTGACTCACAAAGGAGCATTCAAACTATGTAACAATGCGACTTCTAAGTTTGTGAGTACGCGTCTGCCTCCCAGGCGTTTTCCAAAGCTCATGGAACGCCTACTATTAAATGGAGATAAAAGGGTTCGTACCATATTTTGACGACATCCTGATTTAGCTAAAGATATGACCAACTAGAAACAAGACTTAAGAGATGTACTAACATAAATTTAGAGAATCCCGGTCCGTGAAAGTTAAAAATGAAAAATGGTGTTTAATCTGACTGAATGCATCGAATTTCCTGGCTACGTGTAATTGAGGAGAGGGTAACACCCCTACTGAAAAAAAGTCACAAGCCATTAAAAGATGCACCACACAAAAAAACAAACGGAATTGCAGGCATTTTTGGGTTTAAAATTTCTATACGTATTCCTCCCCCACAAAGCAAACAATAGTGGAACCATTACCAAACAACAGCGTTTGCTGGATAGAATACTAATTGGACTTGGGGTCATAAGAGAATAAAGGCTTCCCAGAAATTAAAAAATTTCACTTAACATCAAACACACGTTCTTTATCCCAGTTTAGTAACACACTTCCATTGATGGTAACCTGGACGCTCACCGTTTGGAGTCGGTGCATCCTGAGCCAACCAATTTACCACCAGATGGGCACGAGAGGCACCAGATCGCTTATTACATCAAAGCAAGACAACCTGTTCACAACAGATACGTAACTATAGTCAACTAGACGAGAGAAGCCTGGCAATCGTCGCCAGGAGTGAAAGTTTTATCACGAATAACTTTTGGAAGAACTTTTTTGATTGTAACGGACCATAAACCGTTACTAGGAAATTCCTGGCAGGAAACAAGCCTACACGCCGAACATTTTTATCCCCGCAGATGACTAGAATGGGTCAGAATTCCTTGCAGCATTACTCTTACACATTGACACAAGCAGTCGAGGGGAGAGGCACAAATCCTTCCAGCCGGCACGTATTAACAGAAGCACCGTTGCCTCTGACGACAGAGGAAGAACCCGGCGCCAACAATGATCCACCCAACTGCAAATAGAGAACATTCCCTGGTAATCTACACCAAAATTATCATGCAAAGATGTCGCCAGAGCACTGCAAAGGACCCAGTGACTGCCCGCATATTAAACTGGGTAGGTAAAGGCTGGCGGAAAACCAAAAAACTGAAAACCACTTTAAACCTTCCGGACCAGACAAACGAACTTTGCAATTCAAAAAAGAGGTTAGTATTATTGATAGGGGGTGATCAGTGTAGTATCCTCCAAAATTAAGATAGGAGTGTGTGGGGAGATGCTAATTCACGAGGGCCGACCCGTGGTATTGTAAACAATGAAAAGCCTTGCTAGAATGCTATGTCTGGTTGGCCTGGTATTTAGCCAGATAAGAGCAATTGAAACTGGGTTGCTAACTTTGGTTTACATCACATGCTCAGAAAACCAGGCCTTCCCACCACAAGCACCCATAAGAGACTGGGCAGCCGGGGCGAGGCCAACCTCGGTCTCAGAGGATCCACATTGATTTTCCAGGTCCATACAGCGGGGCATACCTAGTTTCAAAATTGTTCAATAGATTTGCCATACTTCCAAATTGGCTAGTTGTTAAGTATATGTCTACCTACGACAACCGAGAGGTCATAAGGATAAACCTAACTTAAATCAAACCTCTTTCGCAAATCCCATTGGAATTGCTGGAACGCGTCCTGGTGTATTCTGACAACGGGGCAGAATTACCGCGCCAATCACAAAATTGAAACAATCCTAGCCTATCCCTAGATGATAAGCCCATCGCACTCACACCGTGCCAGCCACCCAGCTGCAAACTAGTAGGGGCGTGAGTTATATAGGGTCAGGATTTTACTAAGAGGGTTTAGAGAAAATGGAAACCGCTTGGGGATGTCCAGGATAAAATTAAACCTGCCGTCAATCCTATAACATATCACACCAGCACTGTAAAGAGCAAAAAGCCACAGTAGAATTAAATTAATGGGAAAAGAAAACTTTAGGTTGCAATTAGACCAGGTTTGCCACCCAAATTACACTTTCGGAAAATCCTTCCCCGATTCCTCCGCCGTTTCCGAAACATTTTGAATCAAGCGACTACGTCCTATGCAAAAAATTTCACCGGACCCACTATGGCTTCGCCAGGCACAATCACACAACTCACAGGCCCTCTGGTCCTACCAACTAACCGTAGACGACTGAGCAGGGAATGGAAGCAAGCACATAGATAGCTTTCGTTCCGCAAAACAATTGAAAAGAAATACAAATCCACACAATAATAAAAAACGAAGAAAACAAAACCAAAGAAGGGGGGGAAATAACAAGAAAATAATAAGAACTTTTTTAAAATAACCAGGAAACATCTAAACAATCAAAAAAGCAAAAAGGAAACTTACGGTTAGATGAGACTTTGCGGAAAAACTCCCAGACGAAGCAGGCGATTGCCAAAGGCCTAGCTCGAGCCTAACCCCCCAAGGAAAGAAAAAAAGCCAGGAGTGAGAGGCAAAACCACCGACCCTTGAGAAACTAAGCGGTAGCAAAATCGGCCGACTCAACCCTTCCAGCGGTTCCCATGGAGAAGAGCCAGAGAGACAGGCAACCCCATCTGGAACCGGTTGAAGTCTCCAGCGAAAATGAACCGCGCAAGTCCAGTAGAACAGAGAACCCCACCTACCTGCGCGACTACGTCACCACGTAGGGACTAAACCAAGGAGGGAGGGGTGTTCTGTAATAAAATAGTTTACTCCAAATCCATCTAAATATGATGGCTACGAAAAGCGGCATAGGTTCCTAGTGAACCAATTCTAGTGACCAATCCAAATGAGCCCGCCAAAAGGCGGTTTAAAATCAAACAACCGTCATTGGCTACAGCCGGCAGGCAAGCCCCATATAAAGGCTGGCCGGGCTAGAGCCAACTGTTCCGTTCTGTTTGCTCTTAGAACAAATAAAGACTTATTTGTTGGAACCCGGTCCCTCACCTCGCGTTTTTTTCTCCGGAAACGGGAACCACCTACCTATCATATACCCCATTTTGTCCAGCACCACGCCCACGAAACATGCTGCTGTATCTTGAGAAATTTTTTGGCTAGCCAATAAACAGAGGTCTTTCTTTAACACTGCAGGCAGCCTCATCCATTTATTTCTAGCATTTTTCTCTGGGCTTGGAACCAGACTACGAGGTTTATCTTACTCACACACTAATTGGGGGGCTTCCATCTCGCATTCATGAGCTGGTGAAATCCAACATAGAAGTACATAAAACAATGGAATCAGGGCACATGAGTTAGAGACATGCATCGTTTGTCTGTTAACATATGGATGCATTTCATATAGATAAATGATGCTCACTTAATATAACTCTTGTTGAGTATTAATATAGACTGAAATGCCTCCATAATGAGCCATTTGCACGGACATCCTAGCCTCGAAAATCCCATAAAACTTTTGTATCCCTTGTTTCAGGCTTTTGCTTTTCCGCACTCACAGGAGGAAGAACTTAGAAGTAATTGTTTCTTGCTGAAATTAGTTAGGGCTCATTCCATGCTGTGCATGTTGTTCCTTGCAGTTCAATATCAGGGTAAAATAACAGCAGTAGCTTTTGCAAGAACAAAAATAGCTGATTGGAAATAATAGTACTGGCACACAATGATACAGGAAAAGTTCATGAAGACAACATGGTGGAAAATTTAATGTAACTAAAGTAAAGTACATCGAGTGTTGGATCAGTCGCAGAATGAGAGATTCATCAGATAAACTGCATCTTTGAATGACAGGCCAAATAAAAAAGCAATCTTTACAATTTCATTCATTATGACTTCTTCAATTAATGCTACTCCTCATCCTGCGTCGAATATAGAAATTATAACTATATTACCTTCTGTTTGCAAAATACTAAAATCTATCATTTTTTCAAGCAGAGGTGGTATAGCCAAAGTTAATTCAGCAATCAAGTGGGACTTTTGGTGAGGAACATGGTATAACAAAGGTTCTCTAACACCACGTCCGGAAAACAACGCGAGGTAGACCGAGGGTTCCACAGTAAAAAGTCTTTATTTCAACAATTATTGTTCAAAACGGAAACAGTTCATAGGCCTCTAGCCGCGGCAATCCTTCTATGTGGCTGTGCGCTGCCGGCTTAGAGAGAGAATAAGACGGTTGTTTTGTATATAACTGCCTTTTAGGCGGCCTCTTTTGGATTGGTTCCTAGATGAACCAAGTCCCTATGACGGCTCTTTCTAGCCAATCACATCGACTGAGAAGCGCCTCACTTGAGGATTTGGAGTAAACTATTTATATACAAGAGCCACACCTCCCACATCCCTTAGGTTTTAGTCCGACTGGGTGACGTTAAGTCGCCCGCAGGGGTAAGGGGGGCTTCTTTCTGATTCCAAATGGACATGTTGTGCGGCTCTCATTTTTCGCTGGAGAAGACTTCAACCGGTTCGAAAGGGAGGTTTGCTGTCCTTCCTCCAGCTCTTGCTCCATGGATAGCCAAATCATTGAAGGCGTTGAGTCGGTACCATTTTGTCTACCGGCAGAAGCTTAAGTTTTTCTTCACGCGCTGAGTTGGTATTTGCCACTCCCTCCTGGCTTCTCACTGGGCAGGTCAAGTTGGCTTGGCTGCCCCTTCATCTGGATTTTTTTCCACAAATCTCAGGGAGACTGGGTCGGTCTTCGGTCGACACTATTGTCAGAGGCCGACTTATGACATGCTGCTTGTAAGCGACTCGGAAATTGGTTCCCTAGAACCTAACCACAGGATTCGATTCCCACTGGTACGTTCGCTTTCAGAGTAATTTTTGATTTCTGGATGTTCTTTTAGTTTGATATTTGGGACAAGTTGTCTGATTGTGTCCCACGACACCATTTACAAGGAAAGAACCCTGAATTGATTCCATCCTCACAGGGGCTGCCTTCCAATTTTTACCATGACTTTTAACCTTTCTTTCCACTTTCCGTCTGAGTGCTCCCGATAGTAGGAACAGTCTCTGATGGGTCTTTCTCGGTTACTGTCTCATTTGTTGCACTCACCCACTTTCCTCCTCGGCTTGTCTTCAATTCAGCTTTGGGGGAGAGTTACTGACGTTGTTTAGGTGCTGTTTATTTGTTTCCGATTCCTACAGACTTTCCTCGATGTGTCCCTTTTCCTTGCCAACTCGCAAGTGGCATGAGGAATGCATGCAATCGTGTTTCGTGGGGGTTTTTTCACACTCTGCAACTGGCGCAATTCGCCCAGGCCAGTGTTACTTTATATTTATCATAGCCCCATATTTTGTAGGCATACAGGCCACCATATGAAGACAAATGAATGCGAAATCACAAGAATGAACGAGCCTAACCAGAGGGAAGAAGCAATTTCCCACCACTACACACCATGAAGATTTTGATGAGACATCAGAATCCGAAGAGGATGACGATGAGGTCCAACAAAATTGGCTTTTCTAGCCAATCACATTCGAGGATTTGGAGTAAACTATTTTATACAGCACAAAAGGCATCCCTGAAGAAACAGATGACAACATAGCTGAAATTGTTCACCAGAAGTGAAATCCAAGCCATTGAATCCTCTGTGGATAAAGTAGAGATAGTGAGATCACCCACATATACTCCAGACAGTAGCTCCTTGTGATTAGGTGGCAAAAGCTAATGTTTTGCAATCTGCTTCTTAACTGAGTATCTGGGAGTCAGGGATTCCTTCAAAGCTCATAGCATAATGAGGACATAAAGTTTATCTGATCCTCATTTCTTAATAATTTTGGAATTAATAGTTTATTGCTTTTTAAATATTGAGAGTCTCTAGAACAACAAGTTTCATAGTATTGACTGGGTGAATTATTTTCAATCCTTTTCAGAAGAAATTTTAAGTACAAGTTTAAGGATTTAAAAATTCAGAATTAAAACAAAACAGAGGTTGTGTTGAGTTTAGAAAGATGTAAATGGATTAAGGATCCAGATGGTTTTAATAATATTTTGCAATTAAATATAAGAATTCTTCCCATGAAAAAAATATGTTTTTGCATTCAGAATTAAATCAACATGATAAGGGGATTTTGAAGGTTGGGGACTACTAGTTATTGGAAACAAAGATTCTAATTAAAGAGAAAGCATATAGAACTCAATCTGATAATGCAGAATGGAACAAAACCTTTGTCAATGGATGGATAACTGAGAGATATTTGTGAAAATGGCCTCATAAGTTAGTTTTAGAGATCTCTGTCATTATTATTAGACTAGATGATGTCATGGAGGAAGAAAAGTGTTTACTGAAGAGGACAAACATTGATTTAAATATTGACTTAAAAACAACAGTCTACAAAGGATATGGAAAATATGAATATTGAATGTATAAACAAAAACAACTGATGTTTAATAACTAAAAAGGACTTCCAAATAATAGACCAGGAGTGTGTCATGCATTATATTTGTATGTTTTATTTAAAAAATGAACTTTTCAATGTTATTAGCAACTTTGTGAGAAGATATAAAGAGAAAATAGAAGGAAACCAAATGTTTGCACAATACCAGAAAGAAGTAATATCAAGATTCTTGGGAGCAAAGGAAAGGAATTTAAAATTAGCTTATTTGACCAACATTAAAGTAAATAGCCTGGAAATTTTGAATTCTAGAAATTTTTAATGATAATGTTTTAAAGTTTTATTTATAAATAATGAAATGCATTGCTGTATTTTAAATTTATCTGATTAAGATTAAAATTGTTATGTTGTTATTTCTGGTAATTTTTACTGGGTTTTTATTGAATAGTTTTTAATGATGAAGCTTGGGGGATTTGTTTCACAATAGAAAATGGAGCTATAAATGTGCAAGGAAGGAATTCAAGTCAGTTTATAAGAAGAACTTTATGATAGGTTGTTTTTTATGATAACCCGTACTGGGCGATCATTAATGCTGATTAAAATGGACAATGAGAATTCAAAGATTTGTTTATAGAGAATGATGTGAAATATGGGATGAAGAGATTGTTTTATTTTAAGACCTGGTGATATAGAATTATTGATACTTGATGTGAACAAGAAGAAAGTTACTTCTTTTATTTCTTTCATATATATATATATGAATATATATATGCATCTCATTACTCTGAGAAGCACAGAGCCGAAGAAACAAGCCTGAAGATGATGAATGAGACTTCATCGAAACGTTGCCTAG
>BHFT01035824.1:2823-35784 GCA_004320025.1 Laticauda laticaudata
GGGGGGGGGGTGTCAAAATGCTGATTCTGTGAACTGTTTAGCAAGGGCTGTAAAGCACTATGAAGTGGTATATAAGTCTAAGTGCTAGTGTTAGTGCTATTAGTGTCTCCATGAGACTGATAAATTTCTGAGAGTTTTGATTCAGTGACAGATTTTACAGAGATCTTACTTGGTTTTCTATTTCTCCATTTCTTATGCATCTCTTAAGGAATAGTTATTTGCAAAGGAGAACATGTACCAGGTTGCAAGACCAATGGGACATTGCATTTTATTTTAAATTATTGAAATGCCTAATTTAATCTATGGTTGATTACAGGAAGTGTTGTAGAACCTGTGTTCTTTAGCAACAGCTTCACCTAGGAAGATTCTTTTGTCAGAATTATTTGCTGGAGCTCAACCTTTCCAGCCACAGTTTCTCAGTATTTTGAAGCTTGAGTGAGCATGGAAAATACTTAATAGAATACGTTAAGCTAAAGTGGAGCAAGCATATCCGGAAAAAGCTAACAGAGGTAAACAGCTATCTACTGTACCATTTCATTTTTAACAGTTATTGGTAAAGAATTACCAGTAATTCTCATCTAACAGGAGCAAACAGCATTATACTATTGGGATAAAGATCAGATCTAACAGAAGCCTTCAGAATCTGGTTTGCAAATGCTCCTCATGTTAGCATGAAAATGCCTTTGCCAAACAACATTTTACCCCTGAAGGGGGGGAAAAAATAAAGATTATGCATAAGATCATTATTTTTGACTGTAAGTATCATCTTTACCAGGAAGTATTGAATAAAAAGGAAACATTCATTCTTTTGTTTATCCTCGCCTAAGAGGAGAAGATGATAAAAGAGTTTTCAAAAAAATATGTCCCTATGTGATGCCACGAACAATTTTCCAACTGTACAGAAACAATTCATACTCACTGTTATTAGAAAATCTAGAAATAATGCTATATTTATGGAAACAAATTATGGTTATAGCATTGAAGTCATTAAATACAATTATACCATGTCTCTCCCATAATAAGGCCGGGCCTTATTTTTTCTTGACCCCTGAAAAAATGGCCAGGCCATCTTTTCGGGGGTGACTTAATTTCCTCCCCCACCTAGAGTGGCCCATACACACGTACCTCTTCATGAGGCTGTTTCTATCAGCCGATTGAAAGCTCCCTTGAAGACAGGGTCCCCAGCTGCTTCAGGGTGTGGCGTGGCTGCCCCTTCCCCTCGCCTTTAGGGCAGTCTCTTTCTCGTGATGGGAGCTCCCCAAGTGTGGTCAACAGCCACTTCAATCAGCCGATAGAAGCGGCCTTGCGGCGAAGGGAATGTGTGTGTGCACTCGCCCCAGGCCGCTTCTACCGGCCGATCGAAGCGGCTGTTGACTACACTTGGGGAGCTCCCATTGCCGGAAAGAGACTGCCCTAAAGGCAAGGGGACAGGGGCAGCCACGCCTCACTCCGAAGCAGCTGGGGACTGTGTCCTCAAGGGAGCTAGCTTTCAATCGGCAGATAGAAGCAGCCTCACGGCGAGGGGAGTGTGTGTGTGCGCTCGCCCCAGGCTGCTTCTACCAGCCAATCGAAGTGGCTGGTGACTCTGCCTTCAAGAGAGCTTCTATTGGCTATCAGGGTATTCTAGCCTAGGCTTCCTGCAGAGCACTCCTAAAGGCAAGTTTCCTCCCCCCACACCCCCGCCCTTTCCCCCCATTTCTCTTCACCTTGTGTAGTTCTAACGAACAATGTGACAAATGGCGGGGAAACGCATGGTTTTAATAGGCCTAAATTTAGGGGGCGGGGCTTAATTTCACCTCATGCCTAGAAATCATGCTGGGCCTTCCAATTGGTGGAGGCCGTATTGTTGGAGAAACACAGTAGCTTATTTAGGAACAACTATCTTCACTGTGGCAATGTCTCACAATGAAAAGCTGAGCTAAGTCATCATTTTCTTGATAAACTAAGCACAAGGACCACAAAAAACCTTACCTGACAGGTTTATTATATCAAACACATTAATGGTTAATGATTCCAGGTGCTTCAAGAAATATCTGGTGTGGAGGAAGTGGCATGTAGAATCCTGGAGCACCTTGTTATTATCTCTGAGATAAAGACCTCAGATGGTATAGTTAACTGTGATTGTCTCTACTCAGTGCAAGCATCAATAGATATTAACATGTTATGTACCCAAGTTAATTATACATAATAGCAGTGAAACTATCTGGTATCTGAGAGACAACATCTCAAAAATACCCTTTTTTTTCTGATAAAAAATAAATATTCAACCAGTAAAGAAATGGTGAGGCTTGTCCTCCATAAGCAATAGCAAATGCTTACAGAGGTACCTCACAATGGTCTAGGTTAGCTCAATTATTACAGTTGTGGAAATTTTCAGTTCAAACAGCCCAAATGCTTTGATTGAAGCTTAAAATGCTTGTAAATAATTTTTTTGCAAGTAAATTTTTGTACTTGTAAAGTACCACTAACTTTTGATAGCAGAGCAACTTATTACTAGTTTTTATATGCTAGTCTTCACATCCCTTTGCTTTTCCTCTTTCTCCATAGACTATTCATATATATGACTAGGCTTTGATCCTTTTGCACTCCTTTTTTAATCCCTCTGAGATTTGGAAATCCGAGATTCTCCTGCAAATACAAGAGTAACATATTTAGTGTTCTCTATCCTTAGTGGTAGTAACTGCTCCTTATGGAAAACAATATCATAAAGAAGTCAGATTTTCTTCTTAATGTTGTCAAAATTAGTGAATTTATTAATATTAGTGCAGAATTTGTAAATGCAAGTGAATATTATGAATTGGTTAAGAATAGATTGAAAATAAATAATGGTTAAGAAATGAATAGATATTAATTGAAGAATAAATTTATCAGCATTGTTTTTTTGAAAGTAATTTATAGAGAATAAGACAAGGGAGTGAAAAATAATGCTTCAGGGATTTTAATTAATTTATAGGGAGTAAGGTAGATGTGAAAAAAAGATGTACCCACTATTATTTTTTATTGTGAACTACCATCTATTTTACTCTATCTCCAGTGTCAGATGACACTGCATGTATTTAAAAACCAATTGCTCATTCGTAAGTAGACAAATCAACAGTCTGACTCAAATTAGGACAGTTCCAGTTTTTAGAGGTAAACAAAGCTATTTGAAAAGCCATATCTGAGCAGCCTTCTCAAATCTGAAAACTTTGACTTCTGCATCTTTCTGAAGCTATTTTCATGACCTTTGTGCATCTGCCATGGATCCCATTTAAGTACAAGAGCAAAATCCTATAGATCAGGGGTGTCAAACTCATGTCATCATGGCGGCATCATATGATGTATCAGGACTTTCTTCCCTTTTGCTGTACCAGATGTGGGCATGGCCAGTGCATGACACATCTGGCCCAGAGGCTGGGAGATAGTTTTGGATACATACATGGAGAGCTTATACACAGACAAATTCCTTGTATGTCCAGTCACACTTGGCCAGTAAAGAATATTCTATTCTATTCTATTCATCTGAGGAAGATAGTTGTGGCTCCAGGCTTTTGTTTTTATTGTTGTTGTGAGCCACTCAGAGATGTATACTTAAAACAAGCAGCCAAAAAAATATTTAAAATATTTAAAATATACAGGCAAAATAAATAAATGATCACACCTCTCACATCAGCTTTCTTGATGTTTTAATGCAAGATATGGGTAATAAAGCAGTTCTGTCATTAAACTTTATAAATTTTTGCCTACCTTTGTAAACTCACAGCTTACCTAGCCTTTAATTTGGAAAAAAAGCCAAATGAGGGGCACTTTCCCTTTCCCACCACCTTAGATGTTACTTAAAATGGAATTAGACTTGTCTCTGAGCTTTTCTACAGTTTAGGTGTCAACTGGCATTGCTCTAATAGAATGGACTGAATTAGGTATTTTTCCCCTCAGGGAACTACAATTCTTAAGTTAATTCAATGGTTCTCCTCCACCATCTTAAATAGGTGACTTGAAAAGAAAGTCATTTGGAGTCCCAAATTGCAAAGTATAATTTCTGTCTATTCTCAATTGAAAAGAAGATGCTTCATGACAGTTGTCACTTTTTGAAAGGCAAATAGTTGTTTTGAGGCACAGACATATTCCACTAGACAAATTTTGCAGTTGCTACTATTATTTACAATGGTAAAGGGAGAGAAAAAGGAGCAAATTCAAATGCTAATAAGCAGTAAAAGCAGAGAAGATTTCTTTTTTATTTTGGGTGGAATAGATTTGTCTATTGTTACCATGCATAAATCTCTTGAGGAAAAAAATCAAGAAGGGATTATGTAAGGAATAATGTAGATAATCTATATAACAACAGTTTTTCTTCCACAGTAACTGCTTCTGCACATATTCTAGACAAATTAACTCTCAAATTCTTCAAATCAGTGACATAGTTAATGTTCCATATTAACATTCTTGTAATACTCTCACCTGATTGGCTAAGACAGACTGCACTGTGATTGGCTGATTCGGACGGAAGAACGACGGTGTGATTGGTCAGTAAAGAATCTGCCACGATTGGCCGAGCCGATCGCGGAGATTCAGAAGGCTGTCATTGGGTAAGAGCCCGCAAGCTCTATAGAAGAGCTGCCGGCTCCAGGTCCAGCACAGATCTACAACCTTTTAATAAAGAGCTGAAGTTCGCTGGTCTTGAGTCTCCTTTTTTCCCTGTCGGCTTTTACAACAGGTGATGAAGGTGAATACTGAGACAAAGAGACCCAGTCGGCCAGTGCAAACCGAGTCCTGAACAGCTGAAAGAACTGACGAGATGACCAGCACAACTCACCACCCGCACCATTCGATCAGGCAACCGAGGACTGGGAAGTCATACATCGATCGATTCCTCATGTCCCTCGATAGCAACAAGCTGTGAAAGATGCAAATGAACCACGGATGAGAGCTTGTGTTGCCTGACCCACTGCAGCCAGCTATATTTCAAGATGGACCAAGCATTGGCCAAGCAGAAACATGATTAAGAGATGGCTTAGCCAGACCTTAGATCGGCTACTTGAATATCACAACACCCGGCGGCCGTTTTCTAAATCCTGATTCCGGAGACATATGCAATTTCTAGCCATCGGGATCAGAAGGTAGAGAGACATCTATGGCAGCCACTAGAACATCGGAAGGTGCGTGCAGCTTCTCAAACATGGACCGAGCGTCTGCGAGACGACGCTATGGTCTGTGGTCTCGAGAAGACCCCCTAGTCTCCAGATGGCAGCACTAATGTGGCTCGCGGCGGACAGTTACGGTTACAGAAAGTCCTTCGCCTGAATGCCACCAGCAGCTGAGCTATGAAAGAATCAGTGCAAGATGCGTGGGTCAAGTTGACTAATGCAGGACCCGCACAACGTCAGAGACCAACACGATCTCCCGAGAGAAAAACTGAGGCGTGGTTCACAAAGCCACAACAGCATACCCACGGAGGACGATCGAACTCTCACCCAAATACCGAAGACGAGGAGTGGAGATTCCTCCCACATCAGAATCAGTCCTCATCCAGCTACAGGCGAAACGCCTACCACTAGACGGTGACTCTGAAGACGCCTCTCCATTCGTTATTCGGCATATTCGACGCTAATGAGCCATAC
Organism: Laticauda laticaudata; assembly: GCA_004320025.1. Taxonomy (NCBI): domain Eukaryota; kingdom Metazoa; phylum Chordata; class Lepidosauria; order Squamata; family Elapidae; genus Laticauda; species Laticauda laticaudata. Next base: position 8,421 of record BHFT01035824.1, read on the forward strand.
TTGCATGACGGAGTAGAAGGTCCCGATTGCGACACTATTCTCTAAGACATCTATCAAAGTCTAGAAAGACAGTATTAGCCAGAGCTCAACAAGGAGGCACACGATGTTCTACTGCGGTTACTGGCATGAAGCGGTTTCACGAATACTTGTTACGGTAGGTGACGTTATCATTCGCATCACTCCGGATCACCAATAACACATCTGGGGATACTCCTGCGCAAGGAACAAGGCCACCTCCTAACATTCCTGTTCCATCTCCGGAGTCACAAGTGAGTTCTTGAGTTCCTTGGCCGTCCTACCGACACTACCTCAGCTCAAGACATCTGCCCTCCCAGAGAAAAAGCATCTGCGTGCACTCGCCGTTGATGCCTATTAGCTTGTTGCCCCTTGCTCACGATTCAGAGGACGGTACCCGCACACCATCCACATCCACCCTAAAATGAGAGACATTGGCCAACCTGCCAACAGCACAAGTCGTGTCAGTATTGCTAAGAGAGACAATCCAAAGCAGCAAACACGCACGGGTTTTGAGCTCGGGTGGAAAAAAATGGCTTTGGGCCAGAAAACAGCGAGAGAAGTGACCAGTTTACACCTTTTCCGGAATGGGCAGACTGAACTGTTCTCCAAAAAACTTATGTAATACTATGCGGGACGCAGACGTAGTGCTGGTTCAAGATATCTTTAGCAAACAGGAGAATGATATTGCAGCACTGTGTCACAATAGGACACCCGGGCATCGTCAAAGATAAAAGTCCCTAGCAAAAGCCTATCGTGTGGGTGGTGCCAGGGATAAGACAAAAACGATGAAACCGTGTGGCTTGCAACAATGTTGACAACTGTCAAAGAGATCAGATCAACCCTCCCACAGCGATCCAAACCCTAGTTAGTGGAAAGCACCCAGGGGCCATGGCTCAAGGGTCCACATAGACTTTGCGGGACCACAAAAGGCACACCGTTTTTAATCGCATCAGTACACTTGCCACACTGCTAGGAGGTAGCCCTAGCATCCCCCCATGACGGAAGCAGGTTTAAAAAGGCAACTAAAATTAGACTTTTGCCACCCATGGACCTACCTGAACTTGAATAGTAATCTGACAAACGGCCACAACTTCCACTGGCTCGTTGGCAGTCTTGAGTTTGCACCAATTTCTGCACTGAACGGGGCCATACGCGGTCTACGCACAATGCATTGATCAGCACCCGTTTCAACCAGGCGGCTGAACAAAAGCGCTGGCAGATGAGATGGTCAGCATACCAACCCAAAAGATGCCTTCAGAAAGAAATGGGACACGAGGGAGCATACATGAGAAAATAAATAAACTATTAACATACAACACCATAACACCCAAGTGTTAAAATAAGCCCAGCCAAAGTCCTGATGCATAAGAAACACTCCGATCTCCATCTAGACAGGATGCTGCAACTCCGACGCATACAACCCTGAAAAACCACCAGACTGCCTCCTTCCAGCGGTTACCGTACATTTTAAAATCCGGGAGACACTGTCTACGCCAAAAACTGTTTCAGGGAAACCCACTGTGGGTAACCTCTGAACCAATAACCCAATTGACAGGTCCCCATGTATTACGGCTGAATGAGGATGGAAGGAATTGGAATGACATGTCGATCAAACAGATCAAACGAATAACTTCAAACAACACGAAGCACACAAATCCACAAAAAACATTAAAATGGGGGGGGGGAGAAACCCAAACAATTATCAAAAAGAAGGAGAAAATCTTCCTATGACACAGTGGCAAACCGAACACAACCAACCAACACAAACCGAACAGTCAATCCATACACCAATAAACAGAAAAAGAAACCAACAATACTCACCGGAAAGAGAAGGCAGCAGAATGGTACCAGCAGAAGACGACCCACACAGAACCTCACCTGGAAGGGACAGCCAAGCCAGTTCAACCAGCCCAGAAAGATCAGCCAGGAATAGAGAAGCCGACAACTCAACCAAGCCCAATAGACTGGGTGGGAGTTGCAGCGAAAGGCCTGACTTGCCCTTCCAGGCGGTTCCATGGAGAAGAGCAGGAGCGACAAAGATCCCATCTGAACCGTCTGAAGACCACACAGCAACTGAGCTGTGCAGGTCAAGTAGGCAGGTTAAAAGCCCTGCCTACCTACATGACTACGTCACGTAGGATGGACCATACCAAGAGGGGAGGGGTGTTCCATATTAACATTCTTGCAATATTCTCACCTGATTGGCTAAGATGGACTGCACTGTGATTGGATGGAAGAATGATGGTGATTGGTCAGTAAAGAATCTGCCACGATTGGCCGAGCCGATCGCAGGAGATTCAGAAGGCTGTCATTGGGTAAGAGCCACCGGCAAGCTCTATAAGAAGAGCTGCTGCGGCTCGCAGGTCCAGCACAGATCTACACCTTTTAATAAAGAGCTGAAGTTACGCTGGTCTTGAGTCTCCTTTTTTCCCATGCTTCTACAGTTCATATTAGAGAAGACTCAGCAGAAAGGAAAATTGACTATTGGCAAATACATATTCCAAAATATTAAGAAAACAGGAAGTGAATAGAATCAGCATATGCATCTTCAATGCAAAATTGAATTACTAAATAAACAATAAATTCCTACTCTTAGTCCAGTGGAAGTTTTTGATTTGGGGTTTTTTGTTGTTGGTTATCTCACAGACCACACAAATGGATGAGCTATATACAGTTCTCCAGAGTCTCAGAAATTTCATTTTTGTGAATTGAGATGATATACACAGTTTGAAAAAGGATGGTTAAGGACAAAGCATGACAGTATTCTTCCTTGGTATACTGCCTCCTTGGACTGAGAGCACTGAGAAATAAACAGGCTCTGGAAACAATCCATAGGTTTGTCTCTTTCATTTGTTATTACACTAAATCTTATCCATATTGAAAAGTAATCAGGCTTTGGATATAAAGATTACAGCTTGGAAATGTTTTGCCATTATGACATTCTAGGAATGGTTTTTCAACTACCTCGTCTTGCCTACCAATGCTGGAACCACCTGGTCATCTCCCAAACCAAGCATATGGCTTAGTTTCTCAATATTAGCCATTCATAAAGATGTTTCTTGGCAACATACCTGTGAGTAGTAGTTCATCTCCATAATGCTAGTATGACGTTAGGCTTGGTACCAGTTTATACAAATTCATAAGGATGAATTTGATTCTGTAACAGGTCAGGCATACATAACTCTGTAAAGGAGATCAATTGCCTTCTTCTTGTTTTATCCAGAATAATTCCTGTTTTGTAATTTATTTAGAATGGTATTGCTAATAAATGCCAATGCATTTATTATGCTGTACAATTCATTATTTAGTAGTTTGATCTGTAATAAAACATTTGTGATGGATTCTCCTTGTCCTATGTGGCTAGTTATTCCCTCGAAGCAGGACAACATACTTCTTTTCCCTGTCTGTGTTCAGGAGTCCCCTTCTCCCAGCAGCTGTTACTCAGAATTCAAACATCAAAGAAAGTGATGCCATGCATAAAGCAAATTCCATAATTCCTAACCAGGTAATTCTGGGAATCAGGCAATAAGGAGAATGTTCTGTCCGGAAAGAAGCGCGGGAGACCGGGTTCCAAACAACAACTCTTTATTTCAAACTGCTAGGTAAAGAAAAGGAACATAGGCCCAAGCCGCAGCAGCCCTTTATATAGTGGCTAGCCTGCCAGCTTTGGCCAATGACAGTTATTTAACTCTTCCCGCCATTTGACGGCTTCCCAGATTGGTTCCTAGTGAACCAATCCGTAAGTAGCCTTTTCGGCCAATCAGAATCAAGTACTTGGAACCTACCAAGTTCCATACAGAACAGAGAAGAACCTAAGTCTTCCATAACTGGGTGATAAAGCAAAGCAGTCACAAACGTATCATGTAGTGGAAAGAACTGGATATTTTGTGGATCCTTTTTCCCTGTTGGTGAGCCCCTTTTTTGTGTAGTAGGATGCCATACCAGCAATTTTGAAGCATAGGAAGCTTGGGGAGCCACACACACACACACAAAAAGAAGTTTAGAAAACTACATGCAATCCAGTGGTGGGATTCAAATTTTTTTTACTACTGGTTCTGTGGGAATGGCTTGGTTGGCATGGCAGGGGAAGGATACTGTAAAATCTCCAGTCAGAGGTGGTATTTACCGGTTCTCTGAACGACTCAAAATTTCCGCTACTGGTTCTCCAGGACTGGTCAGAACTTGCTGAATACCACCTCTGATGCAGTTCTGAAGCTTCAATTGGCTGCCAGTGAATTATACAAATCATAAGAAATTAAATCAAGTGTTATAGTGAGCTCAATCCTTGTGGGTACCTTAGATAAACTCTGAATCAATTTCCTTTCTTTGGAGAAGAACTGTATTTTTAAAAGCTTCAATTTTAAATCAGTGAGATGTTAGAAACTGAAGATAACATTTCAAATGGGGGAGACAGAATAATCATTTGGGAAATTATTCCTCTTACTACAGTTTATACTTCTAAAAGCTCTCTGAGCTGATTCCAGACCTGAGCTCAGGCCCATTCTTTTGGGAGATACTGTTTTGTGGCTTATCATTTTTCTAGAAGGCTGATTCTATGCACTATATCAGATCTTTCTAATTGGAGGTCAAGGTTCTCAGCCAAAGTCTAAAACCTGCTTTGGATATATTCAAGTTTAAAATTCCCTCTCTTGGCTGCTTTTTATTAATCATACCTTGTAATATTCTCAACCCAGGACAAAGGAAGGCCTGTTTTAATCACATGGATTTGTGCCTTTTGGCATGCAGATCTAATTTGTTTGCCTATTCTAACAATTGACACTGTACATGAAAAATCCATCAGTTAGTTGTAATCTATGTGCTCTGGATGAATAAATGCATACAGTAGGGCATTTTGCAGCCAAAGGAACAAACAGGAATGTATAGAGGGAAGTTGATATAAGCAAAATTTTTATGTTGTGCCATCATCCTTTACTGTTCACTTTGTGGTTTTAATTATTTGATATACATGAAATGTATTAATTAAATCCAAAGGGAAAATTTAGCTATACAATAATCACAGTTACTAATTTCACTTGCTTAAAAATGCTTTCAAATTTTATTACAGATGGAATCATAAACTGTGGAATTCAGATTTCTTAATTTTTCTCTGCTCGAGTACAAGCATAAAGATATATCTTTCAATCACAAATGAGCTGGAAGGGGCCTTGGAAGACAACTCCCTGCTCAAGAAGGAGACCCCATATCATTTCAGATAGGTGGCTACCCAGTTTTTTCTTAAAAACCCCCAGTGATGAAACACCTACAACTTCTGAAGGTAACCAATTCCACTGGTTAATTGTACTCACTGTTAGGAAGATGTTCTTTGTCGTGCCCCTATCGGAGTCTGAATCCAAGGAGCAAGCCGAACAGCTGAAGGGAATGGGAGTGTGGCTCCATTGGCTGTGGAGAAGGGCAAGGTCCGGCTAGGCAGGGTAGGGGAGAGATTGAACAAGGGAGTTCAGCAGAAGAACCAGTCAGTGAGATCCTCTTCATCCTAGGGCATTCAGGGTGGAAAGGAGAAGAGAGCAATGTGGGTTGCATGGCATATGGGGGAGGGAAGTGCCCTGATTCGCTTCATTAGCCACAGCTGGGAAGACAGTTGATAAGAAAGGCAGGCTGTGTTCAGCAGGCTGGTGGGAGCAAATGTGACTTTATCCTGTGTTGTCATGGCTTATCTGTGTTCCTGGCATCTTCCTAACCGTGTGAGTTTTGCTACGCCTTCAAGCAGGGGTGGATTCAAAATTTTTAACATCTGGTTCTGTGGGTGTGGCTTAATTGGTGGGCATGGTTTGGTGGTCATCTGACTGGGTGGATGCAGCTTGGTGGCCATGTTATTGGTCAACTCAATATCACTCACTTCAAGACACACATCTCTTCGCCTGGCCTCTCATGACTATGGGGATGTCGCAACAGTTGTAAGTGTGAAAAATGGTCATAAGTCACTTTTTCCAGTGCCATTGTCACTTTGAGTGATCACTCCAGACAAGCAAAGTACCAGCAGTGGTTCTCCTGGATTGATTCTTAGTGAACCAATCCCATGCAGGCCTTTCTGGCCAATCACATTTGAGACATTTGGAGTATACCATTTTATACAGAACAGCTGTCATGTTACTCCTAGTTATTCTTTTCTCTAGACTGGCCATACCCAATTCCTACAACCATTCTTCATATGTTTTTGTCTCCAGGCACTTAACGATCATACTTACTCTTCTTTGCACTTTTTCCAAAGTCTCAACATTTTTTTTTTTGTAATGTGGTGACCAAAACTAGATGCAACATTCCAGGTACAACATTTTAGGTGTGGTCTTAGTAAGGCTTTATAAAGCGGTACTAATACTTCACATGAATTTAATTCTCCATTCATGATTTTAAAAGAAAGCACTTCCTTAGGCTTGGTACAGTCTTATACCTTTCCAGATTATTTTCCCCCAATATGTCAGGTGATAGCGGGAGACAAAAACAAGAAAGCTTTGGGAAAAAATTTCCCAGGATTTTTTTTTCTCCCTCTAAGCCTTCACATCCCTCTATTTCCCATTTCCAGTCTTGTTTAAATTTGTGTTCCTGCTAGCAAGATCTAAAGATAAATAGTTTGTGAAAGGCCCATACAATGCAGCCTGTAGACCAAACCAGTAAGACAAAAGGTTTTATTTTACACTTCAGAGCTCTATATTTGTTTCAATAGAGTTACTAGTTGCCTGATGAATGTTAGCAGCAGTACTCCCTGCGGTCAATGGGACTGTTGTTTAATGAATTGCTTAATGTGGTTGATTACTGCTACAGTATAAAATGAGGAAAGCTGCCAGGGAGATTTGAAAAGTCTCACTGGAGAATATGATGAGAATGAATAGGATATACAAGAACTTTTTACTTTGCTCCAAACAGTTGCATCGTAGGCTGCTGCACTGCAATTAATGTAATTCTATTTGTGGTTGTCATTGTTTTACAAAAGAAAAAAAAAATCACAACTATCTATCTGCTTTGACATCGAGTCCTAGAACTTACTTTTCTTCTATTATAAAGGGTTCCCCTGACTCCAGTCCTGGTTACTCACATGGCTGGTTAAATTAATTAAGAAAAAAAATTATGCCAATTATTTCATATCCTTGTTGTTTTTGAGAAACAGCAAGTGATTAAAAATATCATTCATAATTTCCAGTGAATGGAGGGATTAAGTAATGGAATCAAATGTTCACCCAAAAACAAATGGCCACATCACTGCTAATTATTACATAATACAGAATTATTCCATATTATTAAAAAACAAGCTTAAAACTGTGTTTCTTACCAAAGTATCACACACACACACACACACACACAAAGCACAAGGAGGCAGATTTTCTAAATCTGTACGTCATTTTGTACCTACAACCCAACTCTGGTGGAAATATTTCATGTTTGTATCCAGTTTCCATGTGTAATCCAAGAATATACAGTATCTTGATCTCCCATATACTGCAACTAAGAACTAGTCATTGGATGTCTGAACAGACTTCCTTGGATAATAAGGCATATGTATTTTGCAACCTATTCAAAACTACAAGTCATTCCTTGTGGCTGCAGTTTAGTTCGATGCAGCATGTTTAGAGAAAAAGACATATATGCAGAGAAGAACTAACAAGTCAGGGTCTTCCCTTCACTCTTCTGAACTGCTCCTGAACTGTTTGCTCATCAACTCCCAGTATATGTCTTGCCAGGGAAAGAAACAGGTCTGAGCAAATTGGGAAGGGTTATCTTCATTCCACATCTCCTTCTATTTGAAAATCTGCCCCAGTGCTTTAGATCACCTTTATGCTGTTAACATTTTTTTTCATACTATACAGCTCGATCTGTATTGCACCAGACTCTATGAATATCATTCACTATTGTTCTTCTGCTTTGATAGGGGAGTGATAAAAAGAAAACATTGGCATCCCAGCTTTCTAAATGTATTGTTTAATAATAAGTGGAAAATACATTCCTGTGCTATCAATTTTCATTTCCAGTTTAGCAGGATTAGTTAGTTGCCATTCTGCAGAATGAACAGTAATGCTGTGTGCATCCAGATTAGTTATTCAAATAAGACTTTTCACCTGGTAAGACAATAGACAATCAAGCAACATTGTTGGGGAAGGTCCTGCTGCGTGTGCTGCTGCTTATAGAGTCATCTTCTGGTTATTTATCGGTTGCCTACTCTATGTTGAAGGCAAGCATAATAATAAAAAGAAATCTATTAGATAAATAAACTGTGATAAAAGCCAAAGCCAGCTAAGTAAGGTAGTAAATAGTTCCTAAACTCAGCATGGACACAGATAAAGGAAGGTATTTGGGGATGTTCAAAAGTTCAGGTCTGCAGGAGTTTCCATGCTCTGATAAATGCTTCAGCTGTCAAGACCAATACTACTAAAAATAGAAACCATAAACTTAAGGATGCCTGAAGGAGACCACTTCCAATCATTTAAAAAGGTTGAAGGAAGAGAAATAATATATAAAGCAGGGATTCCTAGGAAGCAAAAGTAGAAAGCCAGGTACTCCAGGAACATAGGAATAACTTTATAAGCTCCAGTAAAAGCAAACCTGAGCCTCATTATCATCTCACCCCAGGTAATCTTTGACTTGCAATCATTTGCTTAATGACCATTTGAAGTTATAGTAGCATTCAGAAAAGTGACTTACAACCTCATCTTGCAGTTACAACTGTTGCAACAAAGACAATGGGGAACATTAATCCAGATTCGCTTAACATTGCTTCATTCATTTAACAGCTCCAGTAATTTGCTTAAATCATAAAAAGGTCTTAAAATCAGGTACATCTTATTTAACAAACACCCTGCCAAGCAATGGAAATTCTGGTCCTAGCTGTGGTCATGAGTGAAGACCTACCTGTACTCTGCCAAAAGAGTTGAAGGATCTTAGCATTCTCTTTTGATTTAGCCCTCCTCCATTCAGATCAGAGATCTGGGATAAAAATGGAGTAAAAAGAATAGCAGCGCAGACCAGAGGTACATTTTTTCCCTCAAAAACTTCCTAGCCCAGCCATAGTTCCCAGCATGAAACCAAAGTGACCCCAAAACAGCTGGATGCTGAAGCATATTCCCTCAGCATTAAGATGTAAACAATTCTTTTACCTCATAATTTTTACTTCATGATACATTCCCTGTATTGTCATGCTAGTCAGTTGTTTTGAATGTTCTTCAACTTTAAACCCACAAGTTTTAAAACAAAGCATTAATTTAAATATTAGATAGATGACAGATGACAGATAGATAGATAGATAGATAGATAGATAGATAGATAGATAGATAGATAGATAGATAGATAGAAATGTTCTCCATTATTAAGGAGATACATCAAGTGGAACCAAGAAGAAAGGCTTTCTACATGGGGGTTCCCCCCATGAGGAATACCATCCCTGCAGAGATAAGATTGTCCCCCACCTTGATATTTTGTTGAAAGAATCTGAAGACATGGTTTGCCAGCAGGCCTGGAGACACCGGGAAATAGGGGATTCATCAAATGGTTTGTTTGACTGTTGCTGCCAGGAAGGTTATCTTGCAGTTTTTTTCTTTTGTAAGCTACCCAGGGTGACCATGTGTGAGTTGTGCATCCATATACATTTTCTAAATAAATAAAAATATCCCACACTTCCACTGAAGCTTTCCCATGTGATCTGCAACCACCTAGCTCTAAAGAAAAGCATTGTCTTCCTTTCTCAGGCCCCTGGCTCAAATTTTCCATTCTTAAGCACTACTAAGGAAAATAATCTTGACAGGAAGACCCCATCCCCTATGCCTTCAATAAAATGATATTGAATAAAGTGAGGGGGAAGTTAAGTGAGTGACACCGCTAAAACATGATGGGATGATTTATCGCTGCTTAATGTGAGGGAGATGTAATATCCTAGGAAGGCCAATGTTTTGCCTAGCTTGACACAAGAATCTGAGGCAAGATATAGAGCCTAAATGCCCCAGTCAGGTGAATCCAGCACAATGTAATCTTCCTCTTACAGAACACTCTTTCCCTGGCATGTCCTAGTCCTATTTATCATTTATATGGCACTTTCAAATTGCAGAGGGGAGGGGAAGGAAAGGAAGGAAGGAAAGTAATTTAAGCACATGTACATTAAGAGGCTGAGTTTGTGTCAAAGTAATAATATGAAAAAAAAGGCAACTGAAGGATGTAGATTCAAATCCATTGGGCTTTGGAATTAAATCATACTAAATGAAGTTTCATCTTTTGTTCAAATGACAGGTGGAGAGAAGGAAATGAGGAAAGAAAGCAGAGAAATAAAAACTTGTATTAAAAACTATTTAATTTGGATTGGTTAGACTTCAGGATTTTCTATTTTACAGCACTTTATATAAAAGGTTTAAATTGTTAATAACTTCTTTTACACTAATCATTGTAATAATTAATTGAGAAAAAATAGATGGATCAATTTGATTTAAAAGTAGTGAAGAAATATCTGCAACCAATTAGACAACAAATTTTTAAAACTCAATATACTTGAAACAAATCCTTGTGAAGCCTGCTGATAGCCAATAGTTTATAATAGTCAAAGAGGGAAAGAGAGGGGGAAACCTGACTGAATGTCCTCCTTATAATGCTAGGACCACGAAAGCACGGATGCTGGCAAAGGGATGGGATAACCAATTCCCTATACTGTCACCGCAATTTAACATTTATGTCCCCAAAGAGATTTCAGATTACAGTATAAATCCTATCCCACAAAGCCGATATAATTAAAATTACTTATTGTGTAAGTAATGGTGAACACATTCAGGAAAAGCCGGGGGGGGGGGGNGCGGGGGGGGGGGGAGATTAGAGCTGAAAATTGTACTGTAAGTGAAAAGATCAAAAACTTAAATAAAACAAAGGCATCTTATGGAAATTTCTAACAAAATTGGAAGATGAGCCAAGCTACAGAAGAAGCCAGATTATCACATTGCCTAGGATACCAAATTATCCAACTCAAATGGGGTTTAAATGCAAGAGTCACCACTGAATATTGGTATTGGCATACAAAGGGGCTTCTACTCCAGATAAACTTATAAGAAAACAGAGAAGGAGCTGCAGAGATTGGGTATCTTTTCTTGTCCTTGCTGAGTTTGGGGAGAATGGAGTTTTGTAAAAAGACTGTAAGCAGGAGCCTTTCAGCAGCAAAAGCCCCATCCTTTACATTTCTTAGGATCAGTGAAGGAAGAAGAAATTCAGAAGCATTAGACAGGGGGAAATTAGCAGATATTTAAAGGCTTCCCTGGCATCTTCACTCCCAGAAAAAGATCTACATCTTTTCTAATTTTAACTCAAGAATAGTGCAGAAACTATAATACACACACCCCAAATGCAAGTTTTGAGTGTTAGAAAGAACACTATTCCAGCTGTAAAGCATATGTTGTAGTTCTATCCAACATATAAATTGCCTCCTTCAAAAAAAGTGATTTTTGTGTTTTCTTGTAATTTTGTTTGCCTCCATCTCTTAGCTGTCTTCTTCTCTATTTAGCTTTTCGTGAGCATATTTCTCTTTCTGTGGAATGGCCTAGGAAGGACAGAAAGTGCATAGCATAGGTGTATTGGCATCTAATGCTCAAATTCTACTTTGATAGGAAAATAAAATAAAAGGAAGGAAAGAATTATAGAGAAATGACATTTCTACTTTCCAGAATTTCTAATAACATTTAAAATTGATCTGACAGTATTCAGGTCTATGAATCCAATAACTGTTAAACCTCCAATGAATGGAACAGTATCTATTGTGACCACAACCCAGCTGTATTGAAATATTTTGATATAAGAAACCATTGCCTCATTAACAATATGTTGTGGCTGCCTCTGCAAAACAGCTTCCAATGCATTCTGTCACAACATGTCGTAGAATTGCCAATTTTAGAAAGAAAGAAAGAAAGAAAGAAAGAAAGAAAGAAAGAAAGAAAGAAAGAAAGAAAGAAAGAAAGAAAGAAAGAAAGAAAGAAGAAGAGGGTAGGAGGGAACATATCATTAACAACATGGATATTAGCTGTTTTTTTATTGTGGTATAAGTGTTGAGCTTTCAGATTCATAATACATCTATAATTAAGCAATAATCCAAACTATTGCCATTAGTAGCCACCTCGTGTGGCTATTGGATTTGCCTGCCCCAAGCAGCAAATAACAGAAATATATTTCAATATGCTTCCCATATTATTGCAGCGCTCTGCAATTTATTTTATTTTATTATTTAGAAGAGAGAGAAAGGTAGGTGGGAGACGAGTAGAAGGAGAGGCGGGAGGAGGAAGGAAGGAAGGAAGGAAGGAAGGAAGGAAGGAAGGAAGGAAGGAAGGAAGGAAGGAAGGAAGGAAGGAATCCATTTTCTCAACAGAATTATTCTGATTCCAAAATCATGAAGCAAAGTTTCAACAAGATAAAATGTTTGTCATTTCTTGGGCTTCAGCTAATTATATGCCTTCACTGAAAAGGTGTTATTTATTCTGCATGGGTGGGTTTCTTTCTGCCATGGAATAAATATTATTTTCACAAAATTTTAAATAAGATGGTACATGCCAGCGACATGTCAGATATAATCACAATATTAAACAAGATGTGCTTCTAGAGAACTTTGCATCATCATTATTTTGTCACACTCCTGAAGTCAAAGGCAAGCGTTGGATGTTGATACATATAGCAATGGTATAATGGGCTCCCTATACTACAAAACTTTCATTAGCAACAGTAAACAAAGTTATAATTAATAAATTTAGTGTATGGAGAGTGATTTCTGTATGAGAACATGAGACAAATGCTGGATAGGAACTTGGAGAAGTATAAACCTAAACTCAAGTTGGGGAACAGCCTAATATTTAGCACAAGTTATTGTTTTTTTCTTTAACTAAGCACCCACATTTTTTTTGTTAAAAAAACATTACATGAATTAAAAATCTTATTCTTTGTGTTAGTATTTTCATTCATCTTTCTTCTTTCACTGCCTCATATACCTGAAATTTCTTTTTCTATGATTCACCCTGCCTCTATAATTTTTCATCTCATTATTTTACAGTGGTATCTTAGTACTCATCATTATTTGGTTCTTAATTAAAATGGGTTTAGAATGTCAATTTGCAATTGGAATATTTGAAGAATTCATAGTTGATAAAAGTTGACCAGATCTGCATCTTTCCAGCAAACCTGTCAATCAGAACTTCGCTATATACTGGCTTTCAAAATTCTCAAAATTTCTGATTTGAATAAATATATCATCAATGGAAAGAATGCCCATTTAGAAGTAAGCATATTTAAGTATGGTTTTTGGTACTTTGAAAAATGAAAAAATGAAGTCTTTGAAAAATGAAAAAATATGCTGACAAATATCAGCATTTTCTTTGTTGTTGTTGTTGTTTAAAAAAACAAATATTTTTTCCTAGCATTTCTACTATAAGTGGCAACTCACACAATGACCTTCTATATTCCCTAAAATATCATTTTGCCATTTTTTCTAAGTTGTACAATTTTTAAAAAACCACAATGATTTATTATTATTATTACACTGCATTTATGTGATTATGTTTTTTTTTAATTTGATGCTTTTTATTAAGCAGTGTTTATTTCCTGATTTTGTTCTATGATCCTTGGAATGATATTGATAAGTCTTCCTTTACCACTGACTTTTATCTATATTTTTCAGTAAGATACATTCGGCTGAAATACAGTGCTAGTTAAGAGTTACTCAGTCTGAGCTTCAGTTTCAATTCTCCTGCTAAAAATCTCAATATGGACGTCTAGATTCTAAAATCAATATTCTACCCACTGTTATCAGGCCAGCTTTCAGTAAACAAAAGACAACAAACAAAGGAAATTCTTACTAATGGTTCATTCTATATTTTATCAGCTGGAGTCAAAATTGTATCTTATCATTGGTTTTGTTAGGATCTGGCTTATTTCATGGGAAATAAATGAGAATAATTTCTAACACAATCACTGCAAGACAGTATCATGAGGACCTTGCTTAAAAGAGGGAAAATATGATGCACACAAAGTGCTCTGGTCCTCTTGAAAACTCCCCTGCCTTCCTCTGAAATTTAGGCTCTCTTTGTTTATCAGAAAATAAAGTGAACCCTTCTGGAGAGCAGCCCAATACAGCTGCTGCACCAACATGGTTGTGCAGAAGCTTTAAATCTTTTATATCTCCCATACCTCCAGGGGCTGGTGTTGGATGGTATCGAGTCTAGGCCAATAAATAATTTATGCTAAGTAGCAATTTAGTTGTTTGGCTTGAGGTAAAGAAATCCAAGAAATTCATAAATAAAGTTCCCAAATTTTTTTTCTGTGTTCCAAAGTTAATTTATGTTACTGTGCAATTAACTAACATAAAGGTGGAAAAAAATATGACAGGCCTAAGGTAACAAGTAACTCTCATAAATCTGCCATCCCTTAACTCATGGCATCTAGTGATTGTTGTAAGATGGTTTCACAAGTTTTTCCTTGGTCTTTCTCCCCCCCCTCCCCCATTTCCAAATAAAAAGCAAACAAAACCCAAACCTCCAATAAATGATTTCTCATAACTCATGTTCACCCCCCCCATTTCTCAATATTTAATGTTTGATTAATTGTTTGGTTACTAATTTTTATAGTGAACACTAATTGAATCTAATCAGATTGCCTTGGTTTGCTGCCACAGACTAACCTCCAAGCTGGGGCAATTTCCGGTTACAGACTAATGGCAAACTAAATATTTGCTACAATAGAAGAGAATATAGGTATCTCAGGGTTGAACTGTAGCCCTTGATGCTCTCTGAGCTAAAGGCCCTGTCACACTGCCCAACGGATGCAAAACGTTTGTAAAAAGGACACAGCGGACAAGAAAAATGTTCCAATCACAGTTCTTATCCGCGCTCTCAAAAGGGGCAAAAATTGCAATAAGCAGAGCAGATAATTACGGAAAGGAACGACGGGGGGGACGCAGAGCAGATGAAAGCGGATGCATAGAAGGCATGCTAGGGATTGCAAAGTGGATGCGTAGAGGAATGCAGAGCAGTTAGACGGATGCGTAGTGGATGACGCGGATGCGTAGCTGCATCTGCTTTCATCCTTTCTCCGTCCGTGCTACTAACACTGGGCGGTTCCGTTCTGCTTCCTCCCTGCGCCATGTTACCCGCTGGAAGGATTGAAGTGTTGTGATAGCGCAGCGGATGCCTGGAAGGATATAGCACATGCGTAATGGATGCAGAACGGATGTCCCTCCCGTATGCCTAGAGAGTATGCAGAATAGGATGCATGGATACATTTCCGCTCAAAAGTTTTGAGCAGCCTACAAACCTCTGCACGGATGAAATGTCAATCACGACGGATGCTGGACGAATAGAGAGGAAGCAAACGCAGGCAGTGAGTCTAATACTGGAACGCTTTTAGATCCGTTCAACGTCATCATTCCTCTCCTCCGCTCGCTCTAAACTCATACCTCTCTTTAACCGATGGCACGTGTTTTCTTCCGTTTCCTAACATTCCTCCTTCTTCCATCCCACGTCTGCACACAGCAACGCTCGTGGCCACACGCGGGTTCAGTTGATTTACCTTTCTGACAACCCATTCTTATCTTACCCCCGAACCAGCCACGTAAACATCACCTTAAATACGTTTTCCTTTATAGTAAGGGGGTGGAGTTTGCTCCCCTATATTATAACATCCCATATACCACCATATCGCCTTCCCTACCCAGCCGATTTGCGTGTCGCACCGTATAACTTTTCCCTCCCCTTCTTCTTTTATTAATCATATCTTTTGTCACACTTAGCACTTTATTTATTTCCGTGGTGCTAATCGCTCCGATCTCAATCTGGATTGCAAGGCCCTTGCTGGACTAAAAATGAGTCTGGGTTTTTGTTTGTTCTTTCTGTTTTGCCAGACTGGGTACACATGTAATTTGTCTATCACTTGTCCATTCTGAATGGACATACTGAGCAGTTTATATTGGATTTCCTTTGGTCTACGATGCTCACCCATCTTCCACTGTTAAAAATAATGATGATGCATCTGTTCACGTGTGGACTTGATTTTCTCGTGTCTCTGACCTGCCGCTTTCCCTCCCTTGGCCGTCTACCACTCCGGAGTGTGCTCTGCGACGTCTTCATTGCCTCGTCTGCCTTAGATACACTCGGCTATCTACACATTCTTCATACTCCTTTCGCTTATCGCACACACTTCATCACTCTCGTCGTTTCTTTTCCGTTCTCATATCTATCTCGGGGCACACATCGCGGCTACCTTCTTTCCTTGACGTTCTTACACGGCCCTGTCCCACACACCCACCCTCCCACACCCCCCTCCCGCCCACACCCCCCCCCGCGCACTCTACACACCCAACCAGCATCTCTGTACACACCACGCCCAACGCCACACGACCACCTCGAGAACCATCACTCTCCCACCCTCCCACCGTTGTTATCCCCAGACTCTCTAACAAGGGCGCAACAAAAAATTTCGCCTCGCATAAACAGAAGCGGATTAACCACACGGAAACGCAATCGGACGGGAAGGAGGAATGCAGCCAGCGGATGGAAAGTGCCGATGCCCGCCGAACGGAAGCATCCTTCTTGCACTCCTGTAAGGGCCATCTTCTACCGACCATCCACTTCCAACCTCATCTAGATAATCCACTCTTGCGAACGTTTTTTCTTTTCCTTCCATTTTCTAAAAAAAAACATCGGCTTTCCTCGTTCTGCGTCCTGCACTCCCACTTTCATTCCTTCATACGCTCCGTCCGCCCTCACTAAACCTCACACCGCCTGCGTGTCCCGTTCTGCCCACGCCGCATACTCCTCCCCGTCCCTCTGCTTCCCGCTCCCCCTGCCTTCGTTTTACCCCACCCCGCTGGATACCACTCCTCCACCACCCCGCGGATCCTCGAGGTCTGCCCGCGATGCGCAGCGGATGCCTAGCAGATAAGCAGCGTTGTGTAACGGAGACAACGGATCAGAACGGATTGTTCCCGCCGTATCCTAGCGGATCAGAGATGTGATGCATTGATACCATTTTCCCTCCGCTTCCAAAAGTTTGAGCCAGCTCCAAAAACCTTTTGAACGATCAAATGTCAATTAGACAGAATGCTGGACGGCATACCCGCGACGGAAGCAAAACGAGGCAGTGAAGTACACGAACCGGAAGCACTCGCTCGGTTAATAACCAACGGATGGGTAAGCAGTGTTCTTTCTCTTCTCTCTCTACACTCCTTTTTCCTCTTCTTTCCTCTCCTTTTCTCTACCATTCTTAACCACTAATCCTCCCAACGGATGGTAAGTGTTTTTCTCCATTTTACATCCTCTTTCCATCCGTTGCTGCAGTGTGACAGGGGCTTAAGATGTTTTGGCGTGCTTTAGTTGGTTTTATACTATGTGATGCTGTGCAGTTGTAATACTCTGTTATTCTTTCTGAGATGTTTTTGATATATGATAGTGTTGTTCTACCTTTCATATCTTGTGTTGGTTGTTTTGAACTGGATTGAGTGGTTGGGATTTTTGATGAAGTAGAGTGGATACCATTTTGTTAGGAGATGTTAAATAGACAATCCGTTTCCTTTCCTGGTGTTCTGGGTTGCATCAGAGCACTTGTATTTATTTTTATTTATTTATTTTATTTGTCAAGGATGTATTAGAAAAAAGATATAAGTATAAACATGATTATTAATAGATGAAATTGATAAGAATAAAACGGAGCATTAGGATAGGGATGGTAGGCACACTGGTGTACTTTTGCATGCCCTTAAAGATCTCTTGGGAATGGGGTGAGGTCGACAGTAGACAGTCTAAGGTTAAAATTTTTGCAGCTTTGGGAAGAAACCACAGAGTCAGGTAGAGTATTCCAGGCATTGACCACTCTGTTGCTGAAGTCATACTTTCTGCAATTGAGCTTGGTGCAGTTTACCTTGAGTTTGTATATATTATGAGGTTGTGTATTGTTGTGGTTGAAGTTGAAGCAGTCATTGACAGGTAGGACATTGCAATGGATAATTTTGTGTACTACGCTTTGGTCAGACCAAAATCGGTGTAGTTCTAAGTTGTCTAAGCCTAAAATTTCAAGTCTGGTGGCATAAGGTATTCTGTTGCAAGTAGAGGAGTGGAGGACTCTTCTCATGAAATACCTCTGGACTCTCTCAATTGTGTTAATATCCAATATGTAATGTGGCTAATATCTTTATTCATTTGTAGCTAATAACATTATTCATTTGAATAATGTCCTTACACAGCTCCTCTGTGGGAAAGCGACTTATTACTTTAATAATGGAGGCATTTGGTAAATATGGGCTGTTATTCTGCAGATTTTCATTTCAAATTTGCCATTGTTACCAAGCTGGGTAATGAAATGTCTGCAAGCAAATGACAAAACTTGTAAATATTCATTAATTTTTTACAAACAATAAGAACCTGAAATAAATTTGCCTTTTTTAAAGGAAAACTCACTAGTTGATTCTCCCAATTTACTTAATTTTTAATGCCCTCACCTGACTCCAAAGCTCTGAATTAATTTTTCCCAGCAATCTCATTTGTGCCATAAATATATGTAGAACACCATAGGGATGATATTGAACCACAGCCTCCTAGCACCATATTTTGAACACAACAAGTAGGGTTGGTAAAGCATTCCCAGGGTAAAACCCATGTACTGTATTTCAGGTAACCCAGAATCACAGGAGCGAGCAGTTAATAGTATTGAAAGCAGCCACAGATCACTTTCCTATTGGGGTTTATCTACTAGAACAAAGCAAGTTCACTTGGGAATCCTTGCTAAAATTCTAAGCACAATGATCCAAATATATGAACAATTGAAACTTTTCTCAAGCCTTTTTTTTGTCCTTAGTGGTGAAACAGTTTTGTTTCTGGATAGCTATTAGAGGGAGGGGGTGTTATTGTTAATTGTTAAGATAATTTATAAATTTCCTTTCATTTAGATACCAATGTATCCATAATCTTCAAATTGTATCTTGATGTTAACTGGGTCTTTTAAGAAAAAAAATGATAAACTATATTACATATTCCTTTTGTTCAAGAGAATGCAACTCCAAGAATTTTTAGGAAATATAAATTACTTTATCTTCATTCTGCTAAAAAACCTTAAACCCCCCCCACCCAAAATCATTTATTCAATTCTATAATGACTATGAGTACAATTGCTTTATATTTAGGGCCCCCACTTTTTAGTACTATTATTTTCAGACAGAGGGGATTGTCTTTAGATATATTGACATTACTAGAAAGAATCACGTTGATAGTTTTTAGAGGGTATAACAATTTAAGGGTAGCAATAGATTTATTGCGCCATATAAAAGCTTACAACACCTATTTCTATCCGAAGGGAGTAATCTGAGTGCTTTGTAGGACACAATTCATGATCTGGGGATAGTGCATATGATCCTCCCCTGCTCTAATCTACCAGTTTCTAGTCTGGTGTTTCGACCACTCCATCAGATGGGTTCTCTTGGTATATAATACAAACCCAGTAATGTAAGTTAATTCAATTAACCATGGTTAACATCATTTGCATTGTTTCTAGTTGTACCTCCCTGTTTCCCCATATAACTAATTCTATTATTAATGCAGCTTGGTAACTTTCTTGGTAACTATCCACACCATACACAGAGATGTATATGAGAGACCGAACGCATGCCAAGCATGATTAATTTTTTTAATACAATTTAATGTTAAATCAAAACCAGAAGGATTCAGTCATAGGATTTTGTTTGATTTGTTGGGACTTTTTTTCCCCTTCAAATCCATCAGTACAGAGGCGCAGTAGCTTAGTGATTTAATGGCACTGGAGGTAGTCTCTGCTCTGGCGGTTCAAGTCTTAGCACTGCATGGGAGGATGAGGTCCTGTCACTTGCCTCAACTTCTATCCCCCTAACAGTTCAAAAGCATATTGTATGCAAGTACATAGATAGGTACCCCTTTGGTACCTATCCCTTTGGTACTCCACCCCTTTGGTGGAGAAACAAATCAATGCTCTGTGCAGAAAGTCAGATTCCTGACAGCTCTAAACCTTCCTGGTTGCAGCACCCACTTGCGAGGCAGCTCCAAGAAGGAAGGGAACCTTGGATGATGCTGCAGGAAGATTTGCTTGTCTTTGTCTCTGGTGCAAAGCCAGCTCACCTTCCTGTGAGAAGTGCACAAATGTGTCCTACAACAGAGCCAGTATCTTGGCAAGCCAAAGTACTACTCTGCAATCACATTATGGCCTCCTGACTACTGTAACAAGGCCATACAGTAATAATAACAATGAAAATAACAACAATAATGATGAATAATAAATTCATAGAATTGACTAGGCAATATTTTTGGAAGTGGTTTGCTCTTGCCTCCTTTCAGGGATTGAGAAACAATGGTTGGCCTAAACTTCAACTGGTTTCCCTGCCTAAGCCTGGAAAGGGAATTGGTGGAAAATCTTCTGAGAATCACTGCCATCACAATACCAGCAAACCAGAAACTTGGAACAAGAAAACAATTTGCTTCAAATGAGAACTCTCTGAACAGATCTTTACTACCAGGAAGAAAGGAAACAAGTAAATAACTGTAATTTATTTATTGAAATATACATGCCTTTTCCTTAATGCTTGTGTTCAATTCCTCTCTTTTTCTTTTTCTTTTTTTTAGGTATTTAACACTTTTATAGAAAATTGCCTACTAAATTGCCAGCAATTTGAGAACAATCAATTCACAATCTTTCCTTTCAGGATGCAAAGGAGGGTGGGGGGGGGGGTAAGANAGGATGCAAAGGAGGGTGGGGGGGGGGTAAGAAATGACACTTCCCTCCCTTCCATTTTCCTTCAGATGGCTTTCTGTGTTGCAAACAATTCTTGCTGAAATCAACCGCCTCTGAGAACTTCAGGAAGCTGGAGAGTGTCAAAACCTGTTCAGCAGCAAAGTGACTTGGGAGAACACAGACGAAGATGCCTCCTCCTTCCACTTTCTGACTGTCTGAAAGGAATCCTGCCATTATCCAAAGAGATCACTCCAGGCAGTGATGAGCAGTGGATGAGAGCAGGTAACACTGTGTGCTCTTTCTCTGAAGCTTTCCCCATGGAAAGAAAAGGGAGGGGGGAAAGCATCTGGCATCTTTATAAAAACCGATTCAACTGACAAGTGCTTATGCTCTCATTTCTGTAGAAGACCAGCAGAGAAGCACAGTAGGGCATAATTTCACTTCTTTCTAAATATATGTGGGTGTATTTCAATTAGGAATAGGCCAAAGGTTCACTGCTATCATTGAGTTGATTATTGGGGTGGAGAGCGGAGATAGTCCAGATCTCGCTCCTCTGGTGTATTAGAAAACTTCCTTGGGAAAAGGAAAACATTTTTGCATTTCTGCTCTACACAATTATTTTGCTATGGCAGTTTCTCTCTCTCTCTCATGCTTTCTTTCTTTCTTCTTGTCATGGATTAAAACTAACTCCAATCTCATCACAATTCATACAGACCCTGTAGACTTTACAACTTTTTCTGACAATTAAGGTTTGCATGCTCACTGGAAGGAACGTAGGAGTAAGCACAGCCTTGAGGGTTTGTTTGTTTTTTTAAAAGTTAATATGGAGATCACAATGGTGTGCTTGAAACTTTTTCTTAAAAAAAGAACAGGTGGAGTTTTAATAACATTTTTTGAACCACACCTCATGGACACTCCCTTCCCTGATGCATGAAATAATAGACATTTTTCTGTTTGTTTTTTTAAAGGAAGACTTTACCTTCTAATTTACAAAGATGTGGAATCTGTGTATGCCTCTCTAAGGAAACTTCTCTCCCACGTAGGTGTAGAGCTATAGAAATGAGATAAAAGGCAGGGACAATTTTAGAATAGTTGAAAGTTTTCTATTAAAACTAAGCTATAACTTCAAGTAACCTTTGTACAATGGACTAAGAGGTCAGCAGTAGAAATGATACAGATAAATGATGATTTGGGAACAAACCTATTAGGATTAGTGAGTGCTAGGCTTGACAAAGAGAAAATCATAACTGAACCCCAGGTAAAGAATGTTCCTTTGTATCTGTTTCTCGATGAAGAAAAGGAAAAAGACAACAATCTATCAAAAATAAAAAGAAGACAACAATTTTAAAAGTTATACATTATGCGGAATAGCCTTAGGAAGTAAGATAGCTCATAGATCTTAAAAATACCACCACCGACCCCCAGGAAAGTACATATATAAATATTTCAATCTGACCTTGTTCTAATATTCTATGCCGCAGTTCACAAAAGAGCTTGATAATATACAATCAGAAATAAAGTACATATCACAATTAAAAGTGGGGACCAATGAATAATAAGAATGAATGTATAACACAATGAGGAAAACTAAAAATGAACTAATGCTATACCAAAGAACGTCTCATTTAATTTTAACTTCTTGTTATTGTTAATTGGTACCTTTGAGTCAGTATTGACTCTTTGCAACTGCCTGCAGTTTGGTTGGTTTTGCAAAGTTTTCCAGAAGTGGTTTGCCATTGCCTGCTTCCTATGGCTAAGGTTGTCCCCAAGGTCACCCAGCCAACTTTCTCCCCAAAGTGAGACTTGAACCCATGGTCTCCCAGTTTCTAGCCTGATGTCTTAACTACGACACTGTCTATTAACTCTTACACTATATAAAGTACTTTTTTTTCAATAGTGACGCAAACATTTGTGAAATGTTTATGGTTTCTTTCCTTGGTGATAA
Source organism: Laticauda laticaudata (assembly GCA_004320025.1). Lineage (NCBI taxonomy): Eukaryota > Metazoa > Chordata > Lepidosauria > Squamata > Elapidae > Laticauda > Laticauda laticaudata. The sequence goes on from BHFT01035824.1 coordinate 31,081, forward strand.
AATAGTCAAGGGTTGTTTGTGTAAATGTTCTTTGTCACAATATTTCTCCAACTCTCAAAGTTATCTCTTGTTTCCCACACATCTATGAAGTCCCAAGGGGAGATATCATAAAGGACCTCCCAAAGGGGCCTTTGTTCAAACTTAGAAGTATGATGGTGAGAAATGCAGTGGAGGAAACTCAATACTCCTAGCACCTTGTAAAATGAGCTCAAAAACTCAACCCCAAAGGAATGTCAAAGTCCCCTTAAAATGAAATAGAGAATCAAAAATCTCTTTCAAGAGAGAAGAAAATACCTGGGAAATTGGAGGTCCAATTCTGACATCTTTATGATCTGCAAAGATGGAAAGAATCCTAAAAGGCAACCCAGTTGATGAGGAATACTTCGAGCAGGGGACAATCAGAACAGGCTACCCACCTTTCTAAATCACCGCCTGGGAGTCAAATGATTCTTTGAGTGTTGCCAAATTCATTCTGAAAGCAACTCATTTCCTTACCCACACTGATGAGCACTTCTTCGCATAAGAAATACCAACTGATTGCTATAGGGCTATTCTTCAAGATTAATTGCTGTAAATGAGGATTAACATAGAGAGAGGGAGAGTAGGAGAGTTGTGGAACGCTACAAAGAAAGAGATAGTGAATGAGACTTCTAACAAATAATTATCAGAAGGGGAGAAAGTACTCTAAATGACAGGTTCGTGCATCAGGAAGCTAAAGAAAGTCAATGGTGGAATAATAAAATCAGTCACCAACTGCTTTCCATTATCAGAGAAATGGCTGGATCTAGCCTTGCCTGCTGTAACTGAGCCTCTTTTTTCCATCTTGTAAGAAGGCAGTGGCATATGGAGGAGACAATTTGCATAATATATGTAAGAAAAGGAAATGGTCTACACATTGTAGCTTATCATCTATATGAGCCCTTATTCTCTGCAGGTGATCCAGGACTCTGTTACCCATGAATAATTTCTCATAAAGCAGTGCATAGGTTTGGGGCAAAGGCACATCAGCATCCAAGGGGGTTGTAGCTTTATTTGACCTCCCTACCATTAACCCAAGTATAGTCTTATTTCAGCACCTGAAATGATGTGAAAATGAACATATGTGCTGATAGATAGTGGGCTGCTTCTGAATACTATTTGGCCACAGTTGTTTACTATGTCTACTTAGAAGTAAGTCTTCTAGACATTTTTAGACTAACTTTCAACTAAAAATGGGCTTGCCTTCATTTTTACGGTTTTCTAAGGTTTCCTTCTTTTATTCTGGCATTGTAAACAAGATTGAGTAGCAGATCCCTGGGTGACAACAGGGCAATACATGGTGGCAACTGGTCTTCATAATTCTATTTTGTACTTCCAAGTGATTGGCTTTTATAAAAAAAAATTTTCACATTCCTAATGCTGCTAAAACACTGATCCAGCTGTTCCAACTCACCTTTAGAAAAAGAAGCTATGTGCAGAAAGTATCTCCCATTGTCTATCTACATTTACAGTAATTATTGGTCTTCTTGTTCTTTTTTTCTTTTTGTAGCCCACAACAGGTTATAGTTAACAAAGAGTTATCATATTTCTTACAATCTTAATTAAAAAAGGGTTTTAGTAAAACTTGGAATTTCGCAATTATTATTTTTTAAATCCATGAAGACTGCATGCTAGTTTAAAATAGCTTCAGCATTGTCTGATGGAAAGATGTTTCAAGATTTAGCTTTTTTTCTGGCATTGCATTTCCTGAAACTCAGACAAAATGCTGCCATAGGAAATTAAAAATACATGTAACAAGGGCTACCATAAATGATAACCATTTTAGTCTAATGATTAAGACACCAGGCTAGAAACCAGGAGACTGTGATTTTGAGTTGATCCTTAGGCATGAAGCCAGCTGGGTGACCTGGGGCCAGTCACTCTTTTTCAGCCCTAGGAAGGAGGCAATGACAAGCCACTTTTGAAAAACCTTGCCAAGAAAACTTTAGGGACTTGTTCAGGCAACCACAGAAGTCAGCAGTGACTCCTAGCCTCTCCCCCACAAAGTGATCGAGAGGAAGGTAGATAGATACATATAAAGACAGACAGAAAAATAATATCAAAAACTAGGTCACTTTTTTTTTAATAAAAAACTAATCCAGGCAGTTCCCAGCAGTCAATCCTGACTTGAAGCAAAACAAAAAAAACAACAAAAAAAGGAAGAAGCACTATGTGCTGACCTGAATTTTACAAAAAAAAAAAGTAGCTGACTACTAAATTATAGCATACAGACACCAAAACTATAACTCTATGCTAGTATCTAGTCGCTAAAGATCCTTCATATTGGATAGATCTAATAGAGTGTAATCTTTGCAAATGTTATCTCTTTATCTTCTACCATATTTATCCATCTATCCATCTATACTTTTTAGTACAAGCCTACTCTAGAAAAGCTACTATGTTCAATTAGACACTAGATTTGAGCAGCTGTAGTCTTCTAGGTCATTTATATTCAGATGTTAGATGGTTGAGAAGGATGCCAAGCATCCTTCATCTCCAATCACTCTGATCAATATATCTAAGTGTATGATTTTGGTTTGGTGTCCTGTAAGTTGGTAAATATGAATAAATGTTTCTGGGTGATAGAAGTAGGCAACACATACAGTCTCCTCCTTCCCCACTGATTATAAGTATAGTATTGTCTATAAATAAATGTGTCTGGATGTTCAGGTTAGGTTTTCACTCACTAGCCCCATTCACTTCTCAGATTGACCTCTGAAAGATCTCATTGGGATAAGGGTTTCTCTGATGTATATACTGTAGTTTCAACCTCTATTCTTTTCCTCGAAAGCCCAGGGAAAAATAATACTTTACAGATGTAGTCATCCGGACAAACATTTCTGCCATTGTTTTTTAGACTCTGGCCTCAATTTAAATTGCAGTCATTGGAACTGGAGCTTTTTTTTTTTTTTTTGCTTTAACTGCAGTTTCNTTTTTTTTTTTTTTTTGCTTTAACTGCAGTTTCAGTCTGTGCTTTTAATTGTGTTTAATTATGCTTTTAATTACACTGTAAAGCATCTTGTAAACTAAGATGATATGGAGGTTTCAAAGTAAATGAAATAAACAGGCAAGTGGCTCACACCATGCCCAGTTCTACTTGCCATTAACATAAGGCATGTGTTATACAATCTTTTTGGCCTCATTTAAATGGAAAGCTGGAGCACGGGAACATTTCAAAAAGTGGATAGAGGCAAAATAAACTGGGGCTCAAGGAGGATGGGGAAACCTAAGTTTCATTTAGGATAAATTTAAACACAAATTATTCCTGTGTATTTCATAATTCCTGCTACCTTAAAATTACAATTCAGTAGCAACTTTTAGAGGGATTATGACAACACTGTGATCCAGATTAGGCAACTCATCCATCCAACTAGGCTGCCATCAGGATTAAGTTGTACATTACTCACTCTTTACTCTGATCAGTGCCATCACTGGTATTCAGAAAAGACTATCTGCAGCTCCATCATCTACATTAATAGAGGACAGCCAACTGATATGGTGGTGAAAGTGCTAGCCTAGAAACTAAGACACTGTGTATTCTAGTCTTGTTTTAAGCATGACACCCAATTTTGAGCCAGGCACCCTCTTTCGGCCCAACTCAACTCACAGGGCTGTTGTGGAGAAAATAGCAACAGCAATATCACTTACTTATATACCACTTCACAGTGCTTTTATGGCACTCGCTAAGTGGTTTACAGAGTCAGCATATTGCCCCCCCCCAACATTCTGGGTCCTCATTTTACCGACCATGGAAGGATGGAAGGTTGAGTTAACCTTAAGCCTGGTGAGATTTGACCTGCCACATTGCAGGTAGATGGCAGTCAACAGAAGTAGCCTGCCGTACTACATTCTAACCACTGCACCACCATGGCTCATAGAAGAAGGAAGGAGTATTAAATATGTTCACTGTCTTAAGTTATTTATAAAGTAATAAAAGTAGGATTTTTAAAAGCCTAATAAATAAATAAACAATGCACCCAATACCCATTCACACCTTTGGTTTCTCACTTGATCTCCAGGTATGTACATATCTGTCTCATTGATGGATGATGACAGTGACTCCTGATGAGTCAAAAGTTAGGGCACAGTGTAAGCCGATCGGTGTGCAGACACAGCACCATGAATCACAATGAATGGAGCAAACAGAAAAGCCAAGGCATTCTAATATCTGGAGCTAACATGAGATAGAGATAAAATATCCCATAAATAGAACCTACAATGCTTAGAATAACTACAAATCTATGAATGCAAATTGGAGTATGCTATGACTATACAATTCAAATACAGAATTATGACTACCATACAGATTTAAATCACACTGAATATCTTTTCTCTTTTAAAAAAATCTATCTTCTTGTTAAATTCTCTGAGGACTGTCTAACATGCATCTTGGTGATATAGCTTTTTTTGGTCTATTACAAATGTGCACATGCATATGTTAATATAATATTCAATAGATAAATGTCTTGACATTATGAATATATCAAAAGGAAAAACTTGGGTTTGCAGGGCTTTGGTGGCAGGCAGGAATCCACGATTGTGCATGGTTTCTGCCTGGGCGCGCTGCCAGAGCGCCCCGAGCCAGCTGGCTTTGGGGCTAAGCCACCCCGTAGAGGTCAGTGAAGATGGGGGAGATTCCAGCAGGATTGAGGAAAGCTGCATCTTTCCTCCCCAGCTGGCTAAACT
>BHFT01035825.1:0-19439 GCA_004320025.1 Laticauda laticaudata
AGTGAAGGGTTTTTTTTTTTTTAAATTTCCTCTCCGGGCTGACCTCTATTGCAGATGCTGTTTTATGTCAGGCTGCAGACATAAATTAGACTGCCACACTAAGGGAAAATGTGGACTTCTGCATAACAAGAATTTTTTAAAATGGGGAAAAAAGAAACAAAGAAAAGCCAGTTCTCAAAAAATAAATAACAATCTCAAAATAAAGTACAACCTATCTGATTCTTCCAAATATATTACCGTAAGCATTTATTATGGACTGAGCTTATATGGGATTCTTCAAAAAAGCAGGACTCAGGCTCCTAGGATTAAAGTACTAGGAGACAGGAGGTAGGAAGAAAATGGAAGACAATTAAGAAAAGAACTGGAGCAGATAGCTTAAAGTCAAGATTAAAGATTAAGATCAAAAACAGAACAAAGGCAGGTGTGAAAAATGCAATGAGAACAGCAGTGGGTATAAGTCAAGACAGAAACAGAAATAAGCCGAAGAGATGGGAAGAAACATGCACATTCAGAGAAAATGAAAACAGAATGGTCCACATAGAACTTTACTACATTTAACTTAAACCAAATCTGCCATTCCCAAATAGCACTTTGGCAAATCTGCTATAGCGATGGGTAGAATCATACAGTATTTATTACATGCAGATGTTACGTGTGGTCCTTGTTTAACGACCACGGTTCAGCAATTGTTCAAATTTATGACAGCACTGAATAAGAGATAGTTCTCAGAATTTTGGTAAACACAGCATGCCACAGTTATGTGATTGCAATTTGCAATCTTCCTACTGGCTTCCCACAAGCAAAGTCAAAAGGGAAGCTAGGGTCACATGAAATCCTTGCTGAATGTCGCATATGCATCTCACTTAATGACCACAACTAGTACTGCTAAAATGTCTGTTAATAAATGGCACAATTAGGTGGACGAAATACATTACCACCTTGGCATGGTGAGGGAGCTCGCTAATGAAAGTGATGGAAACAGAAACATAAGCTTCTAGATTGGATCACCCTCATTGGCAAAAGGGCAGGAAGAAGAAGAACACAGCAAGACTCTATAGAGACACAGAGTATTCAATAGGGAAGGAAATGAAAGAGCTCTCAATCAAGAACTCCAAGAAGAGTGAAATATGGAAAATGAGATACATGGTTATGATCAGAAAAATCAAAGAAAAACCGTATACTAAGGTATGAATACACGAACAATCACACATCTATAATAAAGGCAAATGGAAAGACTATACTGAAACATTTACAAGCAGGATTCAAGAATAATAAGACCATCTAAAGAAAAAATCTATTCAGAAATCAACTCCACTAGATAGTAAGGGGACAAACCAGGTGTCAAAAAGGGAAATGCCAGGTATAAATTAAATGCCCATTGAGTTGTTTAAAACTGCAAGAAAATGGCAATTAAAGTATTAACTGTTCAAATTCAACAAATATAGAGCCCAACTAATCTGTTCTGAGGAGGTACTGACTATACTTCTGAAGGCAATAATTAGCAAGCATAAACTCACATACTTTGAGTGTGTCATGTAAACAGATGGTGTACGAGAAAAAAGTTTGGCAAATTTGAGATTAGAAGATGTGGACAATGGTTCAGGTAGATAGATGTAGATCAGGGATATCAAACTGGCGGCCTGTGGGCCGGAAGTCCTGCAGGCTGGATGCATTACATGCAGACCACGCCCACCACAGCTCTGTGAAGAGAAAAAACTTTGCAAAATGTCACATGAAGGCAATGTGACACCGCAAGATTGACACCCATGAAGTACATACTGTAGATAGGATCAGAGGTATCACTGATGGACAAGCTGCAGATTATCACTCAGAATAGGATGAACAGAATATGAAGCATTATCTATACTGTTACCAGGAATTGAGCTTGACTCGATGGCACCTGTCTAAAAGTACATGTATATTTGAAGGATTTAAAAAAAAAAATCACAAACTATTTACAGACTGAGAAGCTAAAGCTAATCATATCTCATACAGGTCATTCCTGGGCCCAGCAATTCAGTATCAAACAATTTCCATCCAGTCTCCAACTTCCTTTTTTGAGTAAGGTTGTTGAAAATCAACCTACTTGCAACTCTAAGGGCTCTAGAGGAAGGGAGTTATCAGGAACCACTGCAGTCAGATTTCACATCAAGATAAGAACTAAGAAGGCACAGGACACCTTCATGGATAACCTCTGGAAGACCTTGAATGGGGCAGTGTATCAATTCTGGTCATCCTGATACCTCAATGCTTTTAATAGCATTGTTCATGGTAGTTGGATCAGTTCAGTGGGCTGGGAGCAGGAAATCATGGTTCTCCAATGATTCTCCTCTTTTTGGAGGTGGATCCCAGTCAGTGTAGGAGGAAGACAAAGATCCAGTCATAGGCCTCTGCTTTGTAGATACCACAGGCTCAAACTCACTCCCAACTCTTATTTAACATCTATATGAAGCTTCTGGATGAGGATATCCATCAGCCCAGAATCAAACAACATGATGACACAAGTATGAAATTAACATTGTCAATGTTATAGACAAACTCCTTGCTAATTTCTTAACATGTGAAATAGCTTTTAAGTATTACTGAATTATCTTGAATGTTTGCTACAAGAGTAAATCTGAAAGATCTAACCATTAAATTTGTACCTGCCAATGCCCAATAAGCAGCTCCCAAACATTCATTCAACAGGACAAAAGCAACCAGTGACATTCCACCATTCATTATTCCAACCAAGAAACGAGAGACTACAAAAAACTCATATGTAGGAGAAAATCCATTAGCAACAGCAAATACAATGTCAAGGCCAAAACCTAGAAGACAAAGAAAAAAAAATCATTTAGAATTATTTGATAAGTGTTTAATGCTGGTTTTATTGCCCCCCCTCCAAATCAAGCATGCTTATAAAACAAAATTCTTTAGTATTAAAATGCATTGAGTTACTCAAAAACATTGAGTAGACAGTAGTTACTTATCTCAGCTCTGAATGAAAGTATATTGTTTCAGATTAACTTTTAAGGAAATTCACATGACCCACTTTGTGGAAAAAAAATTAAAGACCAAATTTGATTAAAACTAAAAATGTTGTTTAGAAGTGCTTTAAATACCTTTTGATTGAACTATGAAGCCAAATATAATTATACAATCAATATTTATCTCCTGTCTTATACAGGTAATCCTTGATTTACCACGTTTGGGATAGTAATATTTGTTGCTTATGCAGTTGTAAAATGTAACATCACGTGACCATATCACACAGCAACAGCAATCCCACCACTCCTCGTTGCCATCATTAAACAAATTCTACTAGTCATTAGGTGAGGACTCACTGCAATCAAAGCCATCCTGGGCTAGTTTCCTCCAAGTCAAAAGCCTTGGCTTTTCTAAAGTAAAAGACTGACTCCCCTTTAACTCTCCCCAATTGTCTATTCCCCCCATCTCTGTCCTTTTGGTTGCTCTGTACCCTGCCTTGTAGGATGGCAAGAGCTACAGAACCATGCAGCTTTGCACTGGTGGAGTTGAGATGGCTGCTTACAACATGAGGTTTGAGGCAGCATTTCTCAGCAGCAGTGGTGGCAATGGGGTTGTAATAGAGGTTTGGGGGCAGTGGCAGCCAGACAAGATTGGTGAATGACCCAGGCCTCAACTTCAACCCCAACCTTAACACTGATGCCAAGGAGTGTCACTATGCAAGGTGGCAAAAAAGGTATAGATGTGAAGATAAGCAGGTGGGCAAAGTTGTAGCACTTCTGCAGTTATAGTGTGGATGAATGAATCATATGAACAATGGAAGTACTGCAAAGCCATAGTTTCAGTCATAAATCTCTTTGTTCAGAGTCACCATAATTTTGAATGGTCATTAACCAAGGACTATCTAGAGTGATTTCCATTTGTACATATTAGAAATCACTCATTTGATCTGAGCTGGGTACTCCTGAGTAACAATATTTAAAGAATCATACGACTGGAAGAGATCTTGGAGGTCTTCAAGTTCAGCCCCCTGCCCATGGCAGGAGATCTTATATCATCCAAAACGAATGGCTGTTCAATTTTTTTCTTGAAGACCTCCAGGGACAGTGCACCCACAACTCTGGGCGACAAGATGTTCCATTGGTTAATTGTTCTCACTGTAAGGAAGTTTCTTCTTAGTCCCAGATTGGATCTCTGTTTAACAAGCTTCAACCCATTGCCTGTGTTCTACCCTCAGGTACTTTGGAGAATAAATTGACCTCCACTTCTCTGTGGCAGCCCCTCATGTGCACTAATAGAGCTATCATGTCACCCCTAATTCTTCATTAGTTGGACAGACCTAGTTTCTTTAATCATTCCTTGTACAATGTATCCCACAGACCCCCTTAGTTGCTCTTCTCTGCATTCTTTCTAGAGTCTCAGCATCTTTTTTAAAAGCATGGCGACCAGAATTGGACATAGTATTCCAAGTGTGGCTATACTACTACAGCATAAAGTAGTGCTATCATGTCTTGTGATCTTCATGCTATTCCTCTATGGATGCAGCCTGGGACTACATTGGCTTTCTTGGTAGTTGTAGCACACTGCTGGCTCATACTAAAGTGTGCTCCATTAGGATACCTCATTTCTAGCTGTAGGTATTACTAGGTACATTACACAGTAGGACATTATCATGTGCTTTCTAGTTCTGAGGCAACAACTGTTTTTCTGTGATGGCTGAAAAAATTAGTTATCATCAATTGGTGGGAATAGTCAGTTGGTGGGAATAGCTACACTTATTGCTTCTTCCACAAACACACATCGGAGGAAAGTCCCTTCCTTTCCATATGCAAGAGGGTGGAATAAAGAATAGTAAATTGTGCAACAAGAAGATTAAACTTGGCTACCTGAGGATTTACTTAGCTTTCTTGGTCATCATATTTTCCAAGGATTAAACAAATACTAACATCTGCCAACATCTAGAAACGAGTAAAGTAATAACTAGAAGTCAGCATGGGTATGTTTGAAACAGATCATGCCAAACCAATCTTATCTCATTCTTCAACACAGTGACTAAATTAGTAGAGCAGCAAAATACGATGGACACAATATACTTAGACTTCAGCAAGGCATTTGACAAAGTAGACCACAACCTACTTCTTGGTAAGTTAGAAAAAAGTGGAATAGATAGCATCACCACCAGATGAATTTGTAACTGGCTAACAAACCATACTAATGTACCTAGTCCTTAATGGTACTACATCTACATGGAGGGAATTAAGCAGTGGGGAACCTCAAGGTTCCGTCTTAGGCCCAGTACTTTTCAATATCTTCATAAATGACTTCAATGAAGGAATAGAAGGGGAACTTACCAAATTTGTGGATGATACTAAGCTGGCAGGAATAGCCAACACCTTAGATAATGTTGGCGATTGAACTTGAACATTGGGCTCTATCTAACAAAATGAAATTCAATGTAAAGAAAAGAAAAGTCCTACCTTAGGCAAGAAAAATCAAAAGTACACATATAGACTAGGTGAAAACAAGCTTTATAGCAGTAACTGTGAGAGAGATCTTGGAGTCTTAGTCGAGGACCAATCAAACATGAGCCAAGACTTGATCGGCGGCATCCAGAAAAACAACAACACAATCCTCAGTTGCATTAACAGAGGGATACAATCAAGATCAAGTGAGGTATTAATACCACTCTATAAAGCCTTAATAAGGCCACTCTATAAAGCCTTAGTACAGTAAACACTACATGCAGTTTTGATCACCGCACAATAGAAAAGATGTTGAGACTCTAGAAGGAATTCAGAGAAGAGTCCAGGGGACTGGAGATATATGATGAATGGTTGTAGATGTTAGTCCAGTAAAGAGAAGGACCAGGGGAGACATGATAGCAGTTGTTCCAATATTTGAGACTCTGTTAATCTGTTAAAAAAAACATTTTCTACTAAATTCTAACACAACTTACCCGTAAGAAAGACTTTTTTCCTCCCAAAATGATCTGATAGTTGTCCAAAAGTAATTACTCCAACAAACACACCACCAAAGAAACATGAACCAGCAACATTGATCTTATATGAAGTCTTGCCAATTAAAAACCACTATGGACAGAAAAGAGAATGTTAGGTAGAATGGAACTTTTCAGAAATACAAAATCTTTCAACAAGAGGAAAACTAAACCATTTTCAAAACTAATCTTCCATCTTTCATTTTTCAGATATTCTATTTGGCAGATGGGTATCTAAGAACAATAGAAAAGAGCAGGTTGACATTCCTGATGCAAACTAAAATAGATCTGAATTATTTATCATATCAAGTTTCATTCAATATCCTCATTTGAATTCTTATGCTCAAACACAGAGCCATTAAGAAAGCAAACTTCCTTTTAAACGCTGGCCTGCAAACTTGAGAGTCAGATTCAAATGAAGCTCCAGGGCTTGGGAAAATCCAAAGGTCCTTCTTGCTAGATTTTAGGGTAATCTTTTTGATTTTCTAGAATTGACTATAAATAATCAGATTATCTAGAAACCATCAGATTAAATGAATACTCTCTCCATAAGAGATTAGAAGTTGATGTTTCTCAGTGAATAAAGTAATTTTATAACTGCATTTATAGATGCTTTCATACTTTCTATTTTTCAAGGCCTTTTAAAGCTAAATTTAATACCAAAAATATTCATCAAAAACTATTGATTTGATGTCAAACTACTTTTATGTACTTCTGCTGCAAAACAATAACTTTTCAAACTTGTTGATCAAAGCTGTACATAGAAATCTTGGGAGTACTATGAGTCTCATATCAATGAGGAGGCAATTCTATTTCTGCTCTGATACCAAGAGACTGACATCCGACTTAATAGCTGACTTTTAGAGTGAATCTAGGACAACTTACTGCAGCCAATTCACCAGCAGCAGTTCACTACCAAATTGCCTGTGTCATTCCTGCAGGACAACTCCACACAGCAAACTTGCCATGAAGTGATAGTCAGGGGCATCCCATTTTCACACTGGCACCAGACATGGGATGTGCTGGAGGTTCTATGTTTTCAAGAGTGCGTTCCTGATAGCGGTTATCTGGCTTGAACAATAATTAGTGAAACAGATTTTATAATTATAACAAAAGCAATATCCATGTACTGGAAATGCATTACAGGGATAGGCAAAATCTAGTACCCATGTTTGCCTGAAAATAAGACCCTGTCTTTTTTTCTTTTGCCCTCCGAAATAAGTGCCAGGGCTTTTTCAGATAGTCCTTTCTTCCATCCTTCACTAAGTTTCTGTCTATTAACAGCTCAGTCACCATTCTAGGACATTTTCGCTGCCTCTAAAACAAGGTTCATGTTACTGTTTAATTTGAATTTTGTCCAAAAGCTCATCATTGCTGCTTATGACTTCCAAGTTGTAATACTAAAGTTATAATATTCAGCTTTTCCATATAAATTATGCTTCATACCTCAGAGGCTATTGATGTAAAATTTGTGTTAAAATGTACGTATTTATGAAGTTCATTCCAACTGGCTGTTAGGAGCCACTTTCTAAAGCTGCTTTCTTCAATAGTTGTGTCATTACTATGGCTATGATTAGTTAATATTCCTTCCCAGTGATAAGGTGGTATTGCTCCTATTAATGCAATGAGGACTGCTTCAGTGGCTACATAGAGCTGAAACAAGAAAAAAAATATCAAGATCAATGCCAGATAAACAGACAACATTCAAAGCATTCAAAAATTGAAGCCACCAGGTTTGAAAGAGAAGATCATGAGTTCAAATCCTGCCTTAGTCATGAAAGCCAGGTGGGTGACTTTGGACCAATTACTCTCTCTCAGCCCAACCCATCTCACAAGGTTGTTGCTGTGGGGAAAATAGGAGGATGGTATATTGGATATGTTTATCACTTTGAGTTATTTGTAAACATAATAAAGGCAGGATACAAGCAGCATGGTGACCTTGTTGTAAAGATTCCCACTTGGAAGCTTGAGAGTTCAAGCCTAGGTAACAGCAGATATTTCTCGCCTAGGGAGCGTAGAAAAAATATCTGCTGCAAACTCCACGTGGCTTCAGGGCAGGGTGTCAAACTCACATCATCATGGCAGCATCACATGACGTATTGGGACTTTCTCCCGCTTTACTAAACCAGGCATGGGTGTGGCCAGCATGTGACACATCTGGCCCATAGGTTTGACAGTCCTGCTTCAGGACATCTGGCAAGTAAACGCTCAGCTTCATCCAGTTGTCCCAACTCTACCCCAAATTAAGGGATTGCAGGTTTGTAAAAAATGAGTTTTAATAAAGGCAGGAAAAAAACAAATAATATCTTAAAAATCAAAAGGGTGAGTTTTTTTTACCTCTTGGATTATATGGGAACTACCAAATCAAATTCTTTGGATATTTCAGTTTCAACTTGTTCACACTAAGATATGACTGAGTCTTTGTCTGCCCAAGAAACTGTTATAAAATCTGATCAAACAAGAAAGCCTTTCATTAATCATATTCCCAGCTTGAGTGAAAAAGAAAAATCTGATAATTCCTGATCTACTTGCACTATTAAAGAAAATATACAATGAATTGACAAAGTGATTCAATATAAAGTTGAAAAGTCTTTATTCAATAAATACACAATGTATTTCATATGATTCATACACTGTATTTTAAACCATTTGCACACAAAATATGACTATTAATATTTTCAGTCATGTCCTTGGCCATTAGACAACTACAATCCAAATAGATGTTGCCAACTATTATTGCTACGCCTGATACTCAGATCAAACGATCCTCCTAGGACATCTTCCCTAACAAATTAGGTCTGATAAATTGAAAGGAAAATAGTAAGATATATACTTCTGGAATCCCATGACATTTGCTTGGGCTGAGAGACTAAACCCAAACCAAAGTCATGGCTAGAACAAACTCTCCTATTGAAAATCTTTGCTCCCATCCTCAGCTTCTAAACTGAAGATCCAAAAGGTAGTGGAGTCGGAAAGGAGCCTGGCAGCTGCCACCCAACTAACCAGTTTCAAAGCGGAAAAGCTGATCGCTTGAGATATGCTGAAACAGGGTGCGGATCTGCTGAACTCTGCTGAAAATGTCATTTACCCTGGTAACGAAACGCTGGGGAACCAACCCACAAGCCTCACCCCCGAGCTTCAGATATTCGGCACGACTGCACATGCCGAACGCCTTCGATATAAAATCTACGTTTCGCACCAATTTGTAAACTTGAGTAAATTCTCCTCCCCGTTTATACATAACAGGGCGAGGCGTCTCATTTCAAGCAGACGGCGCGCCTTTTCACCACCACCTTGCTCTGTTCGTCGCCCCTGAAACTCCCTGCATTCTTCTTGTGGGTCCTGTCCGTGGATCTCAACGCCACCAGGACATAAGAGAAGGTTCTTTCCTGACGTAAAATCGCACTGCGCTGCGAACCGCGGCCGACCCAGGACCAAAAGCGTTTCTTTCCCGAGGGGTCACTCGAGCACGCCGCCCCTCAGGAGTCTTTCTCACCTGCAGCAGCGCGGCCAGCAAGACGCAAAGCCACACCTGGAAGGGGCCCATCTGGCCCACCAGAGAGAAGGCCTCGTCCACCTCCATGGTGATACTCGCGAGGTGGCGGCCTTCCTCCCCCTCTCGAGTCGCGCATCCCCTTCCCCAGAAAACTCTCTTCCGAAGACGAAGCGAAGCAGCGCTAACAGAAAAATCAACGCACACAAGTCGCAGAGAGCAGAAGGACGTCTGCGGAGGAAGGAATTCCGACTTCCGCTCTAGGAAAATCATTCAGCTGAGGAAGAGATTTCCGGGTTTGTGTCGGATGTCGCCTTTGTCCGACGGGATAGGTGCTCATTTGAGAAGGTGGAACTGCGGTTGGCCGTTAGGGGACGCTCGTCTCCGCTCTTTCAGATTCTCCTGAAAACTGCGCCTTCGCGGTTTGAGAAATAAAGTTGATGATGCAAAGCGGTTTGTAAACTAAACAAATGAAGTCGACTTAGAGGTCCGGGAAAACGTGAAACACGGCTAATAAAGCCCCTGTCACACAGCACCAACGGATGGAAAGAGGATGTAAAATGGAGAGAAACACTTGCCATCCGTTGGTTGTTCGTGATGCATCCGTTCTGTACTGGACTGCGTCCGTTTTTTCTTCCTCTCTATCCGTTCCAGCATCCGTCGACTGACCGTTCCATCCACTCAAAAAGTTTTGAGCTGCTCAAAATTTTTGAGCGGAAAAATATATCCAACACGTGCTGTCTGCATCCGCTACGCAAACGGGGAACTCCGTTCTACATCCGCACCATCCGTTACGCGTCCGCTACCATCCGCTAGGCATCCGCTGCGCATCCGCGCAACTCAAATCCGCTCCAGCAGAAAGCAGACACAGGAGGAAGCGAAACGGACGCGGAACGGACACAAAGCGTTAGTAGCACGGACGGAGAAAGGATGAAAGCGGATGCAAGCTCACAAAGAAAGCATTAAAACGGAAAAAAACGTTCGCAGAGGGCGACCTATCTCGGATATTTAAGGATGTCAAGAGGATGCCGAGAGGATGCAAAAGGACACATATGGAAAACCTATATTGGCCTATAAAAAGGGGGAGCAACTCACTGGATCTCACTTTTCAGTCCAGCAGCCCTGCTGTGCAGACCTCTGCAGCCCTTCATCTGCACTCTTGTGCTCTTCCACAGCATCCAGTCATTTCCACCTTGGATCGTAACAAACTCCTTTTGGTAGCACCATCCTCTTCTGCAACAGTGCGAAGCCATCTACAGGCTCTTTTCAACTGTTCTACGGGAAAGAAAATGAGGCGGCCAAAGAAGCGTCTGGGTCCGAAAGTGGATCGGGAGAAGAGCAGAGTACGGACTGTACAACCAAGCTGATGGTGGAGCTGAGGAACGAAGACACTCGGGCATTCCAGAACTTCATGAGGATGCCTCCAGCCATGTTTGACGAAGTTGTGGACAGCTGACACCCAGGTTGACCAAGCGCAGAGCACCAACTTCCGGCCCAGCCTGGCCCCTGGGCTCAAAGGTGGCATCTGACTCTGCGCCAAACTGGCCTCCGGACCACCTACAGGAGCATTGCCGTACGGCTGAGGGGTGCCACACAATACCATCCCCAGCATTGTGGTCAGAGAAGTGGTGCAGGCCATCATCGAAGAATACCTGGAGGAGCTCCTCCAGGCCCCTTCCACTGAAGAAGGCTGGAAGAAAGTTGCAGAGCAGTGGTATCAGAGTGGAACTTCCCCCACACTATTGGAGCCATAAATGGCAAGCACCGTGGCCTGCAAAAGCTCCAAGCCAAGTCGGGGTCCACTATATTTCAACTATAAGGGCTTCTTCAGCATCATCCTCTTCGCCATGGTCGATATGACTACAAGTTTCATGCACATCGATGCTTCAGGCAACGGCTCATCTTCAGATGCCCAGGTATACAACGCCAGTGACCTCAAGGGAGGGGCTGGAACGCAATCTCATCATGGCTTCCCAGAACTAGACCCCCTGCCCAACGACACACCAAGATGTGCCCCACTTCATTGTTGGGGGATGACGCCTTCTCCCTCAGAACCTACCTCATGAAGCCCTACCTACTTCCAGATGCCTCACCCGTGAGAGAGGATCTTCAACTACAGGCTGTCCAGGGCAAGGTGGGTGGTGGAGAGAACGCCTTTGGCATCCTGGCCAACAGGTTCCAGGGTACTTCTCACCACCATGCCAGCATCGCCCAAAGACCGTTGAGGAGGATCGTGGAAGCTTGCCTGCATCCTGCACACATCTCATGCGCATCCGCTACCCAGTGTTCCAGAACAGGGCTCGTGCACCTCCAACAAGGCAATGGGGACATGGAGCCTGTGGGGAATGGAGGCAAGCGCGAAACCTGACGATCACTGAGGATGTGCAAGGCCCCAACAGAGCTTCACATGAAGGGAAGAAGCAGCGCAACCTCCTGAGACAATGGTGCAACTCCCCAGCTGGAGCAGTGGAGTGGCAAGACAGGATGATAGAATGAATTAATGATGCTTCCTTCAGCCTGTCTCGTCACACTGATGAGATTGGCCATGTATGTTGGGGGGCCCTACAATGAACAGGGCATTTAATAAAGAGTTGTGTTTATGTTGACATGTTGATGAATGATTACATTATTATTGATAATAAAGGCCCATAGTGTGGCAGCTGGAGGGTGGACCTACAGTCCCACGATGCTTGCACTGGAGGTTTACTATCCCACAGCTATTACCCATCCCAAAGGTATCCCTGCCCATCCCACAGGTATCACTGCCCATCCCACAGCTATTACCCATCCCACAGTATCCCTGCCCATGCCACTGCCTATCCGTTACCCATCCACAAGCATGCAAAGGCTTAAACCATTTCTAAAAGTTCCACCAAGACTTTATGACAAAAATAAATGAAGCAAGTGTCGTGAAGCAAAGATAATTCTTTATTATAACAAGTTGTAAAAGAAAAAATGACCCAAGTCAAGTGTCCAAAGCAAAAATAAAGTCAACAGGTAGCCACCCAGTCTCTGGCACTCTTCCAGTCAGTCTGAGGCTTTCCCATCATCTCAGGGGTGAAGGGTCCAGGTGCTGTGGGAGGTGGCTGCTGCTGGAGTGCTGGTCTGAGGCCCCACTGGGGTTCCTGGCCCCGAGAGGACAAAGGGACAGTGTGTTTGAGGAAGCTCTCAGATAGCGCTCAGCCCCTGTGATGTTGAGAGCCCCTTCCTCCAGGACATGGATGTCATGTCCCAACACCGATGACATGATGTTCTGAGGCCGCGCTTTGGCTGTGGGTGGAGGAAGGAGCAGTGTAGTGGGGCTGTCTGGTCTGCAGGCTGTTGAGGACTGGCGTCAGTGGCATCAGTGGTGTGGGTGGCTATCTGTGGCATGGCTGGCTTCGGGCTGTGGGTGGCATACGATGTACCTGTGCCTGGCGTGACTGGAAAGGGCTGCCTGTGCTGCTGGGACCTTCCTGGTAGCTGTTAGCCTTGGTAGGAGAGGGGCCTGTGGAAAGCCTTGGCAAGGGCAGTGGCAATCACCTGGAGTGGAGGAGCAGGCCTGACTGGGTGGGAGCAGGTTCAGCTTGGTCTGGAGGTTGTGAAGAAGATCGGTGGATCGTGTCCTTCACCACCTGGTACTGGGGTTCCGACATGTTCAATGATGGTCTGGTTGACGTAAGTGAGGAAGGCTTGCGTTTGGAGGATTGGGGTGTCGGTGTGTACCAGCTGAGAGAGAGGAGATCTACGCTGCCCGGATGGTGTCCCTGATCTCAGCAGGCGACAGTGTGGCTCTGCCCCTCCGGTCTGCCTCTCTGCCTTTCAGTGGAAGGTGGAACTGGGGTGGATGCGGGTTGGGACTGTGGTGGAAGTGCCGTCTCCTTTCTCCCACTGCGGTAGGGTCCTCCACGCGCCTCCGCCATGGGTAGTTACAGCTGTTGGGGGCGTCTCCGTGGCACGCTCCACAGATACCTGCCTGGACACAGGAGCTGACTCTTGGCCAGAAGAGGACTGGCTCTCAGCAGGCTGCCTGAGAGAGAGGGTTGTGAGAAGGGCTGCTCCTCGTGGCGGATCTCACCCTCACAGAAGCTGCACTTGGCCATCACGCAGATCTCTCTGTTTCGTCAGCTTTACCGCGGCCTGGCCAAATTCTTTGAGGTGCAGCTTCCCGTACCAGGTGTGCATGTGCTTCCACCAGCCAAGGAGCACCTCCGAAAGGTTATTGTAGCCCAGGCTCTCCGCCTTCTCCTCTCCAAGCGAGCCTGCCTTCCTCTTGGTGCTCTCGATAGAGCCTGTGTCCCTTCCGCCAAAGATATTCCTCCCTACAGCCACTTCCCAGCACCTCCTCTCATATTCCTCTTTCGGATTGTGTATTGCCTCCTCTCACGGTTCACCCGTTCTGCCTCTTCCTCCCTTTGGCAGGGCCATATGGGCCCTCATCAGAGGGTTAGAGGTTGTAGGGGCTGCTCCTCCACACCACCACCAGTACCACCAGCCAGCAACAACAAAGTAGCAGCAAAAGCAAGACCAGCAGGCACCAGCAGCAGCAGCAGCAAGCAGGACCAGCAGGACGCAGAGCACCAGCGGACCAGGAGCACCAGCACGGACCGGAGTACCAGCAGGACCAGCAGACCAGGAGCAGCCCAGCAAGAGTTAGCACCAGCAGGACCAGCAGACCAGGGAAGCAGCGCCAGCAGGAGTAAGCTACCACAGAGCACCAGCACCAGGAGCAGTGCCAGCAGAGTAACTCCTTACCAGCAGAAGCACCAGCTACCAGCGAGCAGTGCCAAAGAGTAAGCACCAGCAGAAGCACCACGACCAGAAGCAGCATCAGCAGTAAGCCCCAGCACCAGAAGAGCGAGCCCGAGGCAGCAGAAGCCCCAGCAGAAGCGAGTCAGGGCAATTTGAGGTTCCGGTGGGATGGCTGCCCTTGTCCCTCTTGCCAAGGCTGGCGCAGATGAGCCCGAGGCTTCCTTTTCTTCCCCCGATGGTTGTTGGTTAGCTGGCTGGCTGAGCTGGCCTGCGGTGAGCAAGTTGTGTGCTGGAAGCAGGTCTTCTCTGAATGGTACCTGCTTGCGAGCGCTCCCTTTATACTGTGGGCTGACCGTAATGCATACCTCCCGCATGCGCGTGAACAGATTAGGCATCCGCATAGGCTATCTGCTAGGCTTCCGCCTTAGCTTACTGCTCTGCATCCGCTCATCCGCTCGGCATCCGTCTGGCAATCCGCTCTTTTCCGTTCCCCACGTCCGCTTTGCTGTGGCTCCTCGGAACCTTGCGGATTTGTGCACATCCGCCTCCATCTGCTTCCAATCCCGTTAGGCTTCTGGAGCATTCCACTTTCCATTCCGCCCTACGTCCTCCACCCCGTCCGATTCCTTTCCTGTTGTCCAGCTCTGGTTATGCATAATTCGGGGGACAACTTTTGAGAGCAGATACATGAGGTACTTTTGCTCTGTCCGCTGTGTTCCTTTATTACAAAATGTTTTATCAATCGGCCAGTGATGACAGGCTTAAAAGGTCTATTACCGAGCCAGCAGAAAGAATAAGATATGCTCTCCTGCAGGAGGTTATACAAACTTCGCCTTGTGGGGTGTAAACCGGAACAATCTGGACTGAACACACTCAAAACCATAGAAATGTGGTAGACTTTAGAGAACCTTCCCATACTACCACCTCTTACAATACTAAAACACAGTATCAACAGTAGAGGACCTTCAAACTTTCTAGGTATCTACTATATCACATGACACTAAAATGGACAGCCGTAGCTCATCAAAAAAAGCACAACAAAGAATGTTCTTTTGCACCCAACTCAGCAAGCCAAATGCCCAAGGAGCTACGCTCCAGTTCTAACAGAGGAATTATTGAGTCTATCAATCGCACCTCATAGCTGCTGGTTTGGTGTCTGCAACTCAACGGACAGCACAGACTTCAGAGAATTAGGACTCGCAGAAAAAACAATTACTACCAACCTGCGTCATCTTTGAGGACCCTGTTATACTGCACAAGTCAAGAGAGGGCTGTGAAAATATTTACAGACCCCTAACATCCCGGACATAAACTGTTTCAATTTCCTTCCGTCCAAACGACACTATATAGAGCACTCAGCCACCACGAACAACTAGCAAACAAGGACAGTTTTTTCCCGAAAGCCCATCACTCTGACTGAACACAATTAATTCCCTCAACACTGTTCAACTGTTTACAAATGTACATGACTTCTTACTGTTTAATCTTCTCATCACTCGCTTTATCACCAATCCCTCCCACTTGATGTAGGTCTGTACTTAGTTGCTTGTATCCTTACGATTTATAATTGATTGTTTCCTAGTGTGATTGATTTGTTGATTGTACCCTATGACTATCATAATTGTGTGTACATTATGATCTTGATTCTGTAAAAATGTACCTTTTCTTTTGATGTATACTGAGAGTATTTACACCAAGACAAATTCCTTGTGTGTCCAATCACACTTGGCCAATAAAGTATTCTATTCTATTCTATTTCTTCAACCCAATTAAAGTGATTGCATAAATGCAGCCATACTTTATTATGCGGAAGTAGGATTCAAACCAACCCATTGTTAGATTCGTACTATATGGAAGAAGTTGACGAGTCCATTCTGTTCAGGCATTTTAATGATTTAATTCCAATTTAGAGATTGGTTCTTATTAAGATGATTGAATCAAATATCTGAATACGTGAATGTACCTAATGCGAATCAGTTTTCTGATTCAGTTTAGACTTGAATCCTTGTTATCTCTACTTTGGGAGTGATAAGCTTGTAAGGTCTTTTCCATCACCACTAACAACAGCTGGTTACTCAAATTCAGAAGGAAGATGACCCCCCCCCCGACATTCATTCAGGTTCTCAGTTTCTAATAGAGAAGTATAGACCAACATAATGTAGAGTCAGTATTGCTTTGTGATGTAGAAGAGCCCCTCCACAACACTTCAGCTACATGCACTATAATGCCAATTAGTGATAAGATATCACTACTGTGGGTGAAACTGGCAGTTATTTTGTGGGATGTTGCAGGGTATTCTCTCCCTATTTAACAAATAAACAAAATTAGTGGATCAGTGAAATGATATGGACATAAGTAAACTTAGATTTCAGTAAGGCATTTGACAAAGTAGACCACAACCTACATTTTGGGAAGCTAGAAAAATGTAGGATAGACAAATGGATTTGTAGCTGGCTGACATTTGTTGTGTAATTCTTAATGGAACTACTTCTACATCTGCAGTGGGGTACCTCAAGATTCTGTCATAGACCCATACTGTCTACGATTCCATCTTCAACATCTTCATAAATGATTTAGATGTGGGAATAGAACTGGAACTCATCAAATTTGCAGGCAACAACTCAATAACTCCTTGCTTAAAAGTCTGTGCTGACCAATTGGCCCCCATCTTCATCTGAATCTTCAATAAATCACTAGAAATGTGCTATGTTCCTTCTTGCTTCAAACACTCTACTATCATCCCAGTGCCAAAGAAGTCCTCCCTCAGGGAACTGAATGACTACAGACCAGTTGTTCTAAAATCTGTAGTTATGAAAATCTTTGAAAGGCTAGTGCTGTCCCACCTGAAAACCATCNTTCCTAACAGACAGGAAGCAGCAGGTGAAGCTAGGCAGAATCACATCTGATACCTGTACAATTAGCACAGGGCCCCCCAAGGCTGTGTGCTTTCTCCACTTCTCCCTCTATACCAATGACTGCATCTCAAATGATCCATGTGTTAAAATACTGAAGTTTGCAGATGATACTACAGTGATTGGTCTCATTCAAGACAATGATGAATCTGCATACAGACGGGAGATTGTACAACTTGCCTCGTAGCCAGAACAATCTGGAGCTGAACACACTCAAAACCGTAGAAATGGTAATAGGCTTTAGGAGAAACCTTCCCATACTACCACCTCTTACAATACTAGACAACATAGTATCAACAGTAGAGACCTTCAAAGTTCTATCATAGCACAAGACCTAAAATAGACATCTAAGATCAAAAATGCCATCAAAAAAGCACAACAAAGAATATTCTTTCTGCACCAATTCAGAAAACTCAAACTGCCCAAGAAGCTGCTGATACAGTTCTACAGAGGAATTACTGAGGACTTCCAGTTTGTTTGTCATCAGAATCAGAGCAGAATCTGCAATTGTGTGCATTTTTGCCCCGAGCTCACTTGCTGGGTTGGTTCTACAACCCAGCAAGACAGACACAGACTTCAGAAAGTAATTAGGACTTCAGAAAAAACAATTACTACCAACCTGCCTTCAGTCGAAGACCTGAATACTGCACGAGTCAAAAAAGGAGCTTTTCTGCCTTCTGCACAGAGTTGAATTTGAAGCTGTACAGATGCAGATCAATAACAAGACATCCATAACAAATTACATTTATTGGTTCATCAGGTATCCTCATAATTCACGTTTGTGATGAAGTTCTTCTTTAATGACCAATCCTTTGTATATCTGCCTTGTGGTAAAAGATGGTTATCTCCTAACCCATCTCGTAGCAATAGGAAGAAGCTCCCATGAGTTAGAGAATTCAAACAAAGAATGAGGAAAACTCCCCCAGCCCATTGAGGGTCAAACTAGTGACCAATCAGGATTACACATGTGGCCATGTGACATGAATTACATTTCCCAGGATACCTTTAACTACATTTACCATGATGCATTCCCTTAAGGGGACAACTCACAATTCCTAAGTAACTATCCAATTCCCATAGATTGGCTGGGACAGCACAGGAGCTGTGAAAATATTTACAGACCCCTGTACACTGAGAGAAATTGCACCAAGACAAATTCCTTGTGAATCCAATCACACTTGGTCAATAAAGAATTCTATTCTGTTCTATTCTACAACAAGCTGGCAGGAATAGCCAACACCCTAGAAGATGGGCTTAAAATCTAGATGGATCTCAACAACAAAATGAAATTCAGTGCAGAAAAAGTAAGGTTTTACAACTGAGGCATGAAAAACCAAATGTACAGTTACAGATTAGTTGAAACATGGCTCAGTAGGGTAACTGTGAGAGGGATCTTGGAATCCTAGTGGATAATCACCTAAATATGAATGAGCAGTGTGATGCAGCAGCCAAAAAAGTCAGTGTAATCTTAGGCTGCATTAACAGAGGAATAGAATCAAGGTCATGTGAAATATTAGTATCACCTTGGTAAGATCAAATTCGGAATATTGCATCCAACTTTGGCCAAAACAATACAATAAAGATATTGAGACTCTGGAAAGAGTGCAGAGAAGAGCGAAAAACATGATTAGGGAACTGAAGAATGATTGAAGGAATTGGATATGTCTAGTGAAAAGAAGGACTAGGGGTGACATGATAGCAGTATTCCAATATCTGGGGGGCTGTCACAAAGAAGAAGGGAGGTCAACCTATTTTATACAGAACCAGAAGGCAAGACAAGAAGCAATGGATGGGAAACAGATAATCTATGATAATCCAATGGATGGAAAATGGATAATCCAGGAGAGAAGAAACCTAGAATTAAGGAGAAATTTTCTGACAGAATAATAAACCAGTAAAATGCTTTGCCTTCAGAAGTTGTGGGTGCTTCATTATTGGAGGCTGGACAGCTACTTGTCTGAAATGGTTTTGGCTTTCCTGCTTGAGCAGAGGATTGGACTAGAAGACCACCAAGGTCCCTTCCAACTCTATTATTATGTTAAGGATCTACAAGAAGTTGGTATTAAGCCATTGGGTAAGATCATCAGTGACATGGATGTTGAGGAATCATCAATATGCTGATGATATTCAGCTTTATATCTCTACTCCTGGTGATCCAAGTGATGCTGTGGCTACCTTCTTGCAGTGCCTGGAGACTGTGAGGGCCTGGGTGGGGACAACAGGCTTCAGCTGAACCCTGGCAAGACCGAGTGGCTTGGGTATATGCAGGGGTGGGATTCAAATTTTTTAACAACCGGTTCTGTGGGCATGGCTTAGGTGGTGGGCATGGCTTGGTGGTCAT